>JAHDVF020001529.1:0-37252 GCA_022606425.2 Lepidostoma basale
TCGTGCCATGTTTTCCTTTCGTGTACTTTACCTGTCCTCAAATATATGCCTAAAACAATATATATGTTCGTAATATCATTTGAGTAAATAAATAAACTGATAAAATGTTAACATACTTTATATTATATAACCCAAGAAACTTTGATACAGTTACTATAAGATACCAACGAGTTGCCAAAACTGGTCAAAACTATAGAAGAAATGGAATAAAACCAAACGTATATTTAAAAATTGTTTTTACTTTCATTTTCATACAAAAGAGAACGAACGAAAATGATTGTGATGTACACTACAAGAATACAACAATTTCGTCTAACAAACAGCATATTATATATACAAACCAAAAAGTGTATAGAAATACTCTAGATACGCACTTGATAAATACAATATATGCGTACGTATGTATTTTGGTATATTTATTATACCCATTCGTATGATAAGTTGTTCTGGAAGAAATATTCCTAAGTAATTTCATAGACAAGAATGTTTTTGTTTTCGGAGGATACATTTATCATAAAACAAAGAAAATAATGATTACACTCGAACACGACAACAACGCTGTTCGTTAGAGCCCATTAAATGTGAAAACAAGCAGCTGTGAAAACGCATGAACCAAAAATAAATGAAACAAAATTGCAGTGCCCAATGGTGTTCTTCTACTGACCCTTATGTATGGAAGCGAAGCATGGAACTGGCAAAAGAAGGATGAAAGTAGAATAAATGCAGTAGAAATGAGATCTCTTACACAAATGTGTATGATCTGTGTATGATAGAGTGTCGAATGAAAATATAAGAAGTGAATGCGGTGCGGATGATGGTGTCATGAACAAAATAATGAAAGGATCATTTAGATGGTTTGGACATATGGAAATAATGAATGAAGGAAAAATGGTACAAAAATTATATGTTGATGTAAATGGAACCAGAAATAGAGGACCGAGGAAAACGTGGCACGATCAAATAAATCAAATATTGAATGTCGCCCATGTGAGGAGTCAGAGAAATCGACGCGCGTTCATGACACAATGTATTAATGTTGAGGAAGCGAGAGAAATATGTCAGGAAAGAAAAGTGTGGCAGTCCATTCTTTCTGCCTACCCCTTTGGGGATGGTTAGTTAGTTAATTAGTTAACAAAATTAACCAAAAATAACAAATTTTATATTTACCATGGAACCTTTACCTCGTCATTTCATGATTATGTATTTATTTTAACAAAAACGATACAGAAAAAAACAAAAAAAATCACTCGTTTAACAAAGATAATAGCGTTGAAATTTTACACGTAAAAAATAAAAATATGGCTTTGAATATTCTGGAAATTTTAGAAATTAAAAAGGCCATTCAAAACAACGAAGATATTATAAACAACCAAGTAAACTTAACTTATAGTCCCATAGTTGATTTATTTCCTCTGTCTCATAATTCTAACTAAATAACAATTTACCCTGCCGCTAAATTAATTTTCCCCGCCTCCACTTTTTTCTATACATTTAATATATAAGTTGTGACTCTCTTTCGTTTCTGCTGTCATCCTTCTTCTGCCAGTTCCATGAATCGCTTCCATATGCAAGGGATGAAACTCTATTGCGAATGGAGTTCCATCCCCTTAAGTGGAGTGGACATAATTTTCTTCATGTTTTTGTTTCTTACAATATACATATTATTATCGAAAGTAGAATAAGTCCATTAAGAGCTAAAACACATATATTTTGTTTAACAATTACAATAATTATTATAACATTTTAAAGTTCAAGAAAATTATAATGGTAAAAATATCACACAAGTTGTTTAATATTTGACAATATTTTTAAATTCATTCAAACGCTAATTCTCAAATATCTCGAAACATGAAAAAATGGACTTTCAAATATAATGGCATATATGTTATTTACAAAATTTAACTAACTAACTAACTAACCATCACGCCATTACCCCAAAGGGGTAGGCAAAGAGGATGGATCGCCACAATGCTCTGTCCTGGCATACCTCTCAGGATTCCTCTACATTCATACATCGTACCATGCACGCACGTCGATTATTCCGACTTCGAATGTTACCGCCTTTTAGTAATTGATTAATTTGGTCATGCCATGTTTTCCTCGGTCGTCCTCGGCTTCTTCTTTTTCCACTCACGCTGCTTGTGTACAACTTTTAAACCATTCTACTATCATCCATTCGTTCCATATGTCCAAACCATCTCAGGGATCCTTTTTTTAATTTTATCCATGATGCAGACTTCTCTGCAGCCTTGCATTTCTTTCTTATTTCATCGTTCGGTATTCTATCACACATCGTTTTCCTGCACATTCTTCTTAGTGATCTCATTTCTAGGGAGTTTATCCTGCTTTCATCCTTATTTTGCCGGCTCCAAGCTTCACTTCCATACATACATTTACAAAATTTCCTGTGTATTATTATTGATGTTGCCTGTACAGTGACCCACCGTACCTGCCTACTAGCAGAACATAACACAATCATTATTGTAAGGACCGCGAAAATATATTATATTAGGGCTATTTTGTTTTCCTGTAATAAACGCTTAAAAGCAATGTTACGAGAAGTTTCAGTGCTTTATATAAGAATGCTGTAGAACTGCTCTTTAGGCTTGCTAATCTGAAAATAGCAACTTGGATACTAAGTTTCAAAAGTTATTAAAGTTTCGTAATTTAATGTTAGACATTCTAATTCCTTAATCATATAATGGGGATGTGTGCGCTTACGTATACATTTTGATAGCTTTTTATCATTATATTATATTTACACAGCCTTATTATATATTTGGAGTCCACAAAATAAAAGAATAACACAAAAAGGACGACAGAATATTTTAAAACAAAAAAATTCGTAATTCAAATGATTCAAAAAATTTTTTTTCGCAAAACTTAAGGGTTAATCATAAATCATAATTTTTAAATTGAATAATGTTAACGTATGGATTACATTGAATATATGTGTGTAACTTATTAAGTGCTTAATCTTCGTATTTATTAAAGATTTAATGCATAAATGATATTTTTTTCTACAATGTATAAATATTTTAGTTTCAGTGATACAGTGATATTTATTTTTATTCCCTAAATTGCCGCACCAAAGCCTTTAAAACTCTCGTATATTGGAGGTGTTTCGTTTTTTTTGACGAGTTATCACCCCATGTAAGTGTTTTAAGATTTTACTACACAAATTAAGACACTTTGAAAATTATTACTTACAACAAAGAAAATAAATCAAAGATTGGACTTGACGTTAAATTTATTTGATTATTTTTAATATTACCAGAACCCTTATTAGAACTTTAATTATTATTTTAAAATTTAAATTGAATCATTATATTTGTTATAACAAACACATAAACATTCCAAAATAAATATTTTTTAACATCTGTCATCTCATGTCAACAATTTTATAAAATTTTTAAACATGTATCTTTACTGAAGAAGGACTGTTTGTCCGAAACATGTATATGTAATTTTATTTTTTTAATATAAGTGATGTATGTAGAAAGTATATAAAAAAGAAAAAGAGAAATATTACAATCATACTTTTTTTTTTTAATTTGTTGTTTTGTGATATTATATTACAATAGTGTGCCAAACCAAACAGTTAATAATATTAAAGTATTACAGAATTTTCGTCAAAACAATGGCTTTCAATTTTTTGATATGCGAATATTGTAGACATATATATATTGTTTATTAAATAATGATCTAAAACTCCATATTAAATAATTCATACGACGGATTTGGATTTTAAATTAGTATTGAATTGAATTGATAAGGCACCTTAGACAGGGGGAACATGACATTCACATAAAATACAAAAAAACTTCTTAAAACTGTTGAATTATAACGTTGTTTTTGTATCACAATTGCATTTTATTTTATTTATTTTTTTATTATTGTAACACCTGATTATGTCAACATAGGTTGATAAAACAGCTGTCGCGTAAAATTAAATACAATAGTGTTACAAAAACAAAAGGTTATTTAATTTAACAGTTTTAAAATGTTAATGTATCATAGAATCATAGTGCTTCGGCCAAAACAATGGACTATTTAATAAAACTTCTAAAAAACCGACGATGTCATTTGCTTCATTTTACTTTTCCTCCAATTTTACTCTGTACGTTTGTACAAGTGTCTATATAATGTGTATGTAATTAAATAACAAGTCTGCTAATTGTTATATTAAATTATAATAAATGCGTTCTGCCGGTTAGTTGGCAACCCAAGCCAAATAATTTCCCGGTTAATTGATAGACGCTGCCAACTGGCAATTGGCTGGTGCTTTGCCGCAGTACTCCTTGATTAATCTCTTAATATATAGTATCGATAATCATGTAAACAATATTTAAATCTCCTCTCTATACGCATTCACTTTGTGGTATGGATTCACATTTGAATAAATTGAAACGCACTTTTTATTATCACAATACTTTATTTTTTTATTAACACACATGTTTCGGTCCTTATACGGTCCTTCTTCTATGTACAAATTTTAAGTTTTGTACACAGGACCGAAACATGTCTGTGAAAGTTTGTTTTGAATAAGGACCTAAACACATATGTAATTAAAAAATAAAGAGTTGTGATTAAATTAATTTACTTTTAGCAATTTATAAGTATACCTGTATATGTATATTATAAAAACATAATTTATTAATTAATACAAATGAAAACGTTTCTTTGTAGAAGTTTTATTATATTATAATAAATGAAAATGACATGCATTTCTAAGGTATTATCAAAATTATAAAAAGATCGCTACGATGTTTCGGACATATAGAACGCACGGATGGAGAGAAAATGCTTAAGAAAGTATACGTTAATAATGTAAATGGAGTACGGAGTCGAGGCAGACCAAGGAAAACATGGCATGACCAAATTAATCAAATTTTAAAGGTTGGTCATGTTAGAAGTCGGAGGAATCGACGTGCGTGTATGACTCGTTGTATGAATGGGGAGGAAGCTAGAGAGGTTTGCCAGGATAGATGCAGACTCTCGGACTTGTGAATGAAATGAGTAGGTAGGCGCCTAATTGCGTTCGAATAAAATTTGAATAAATTCATTAAACGAATTTCCATCTTCAATGGCATTAGGGACTGAAGCTTCCAACGCTGTGTCGCCCTAGTCGTAATATCTGCCCCATCTTTTTAAGTGACCATCATGGCGACATTTTCTTGTCTCCGTGTTCTAATACGCAACAGCAGCGCGGAAAAAAAACACAACATAACGAGGTTTGTAATTCAAGAGATCTCTTCACACAAAAAGTAGTTTATACCAATTGCGTATATCGTGTGTACTCTGCGAAAAAGCACTAAGTCAAAATTAATACTTCTGAGATAATTGAAGTTCAAAGTTTGTAAGGATATAACAATTTTTATTTTATACTAAACATTACTTAGCCAATTTGAAAAAATGGTGTATTGATCTATAAACTACATTTTATTTAATGGTTTAATAAATAATAACTGAACTATCAGCAAATTTTTTTTTCAAAATAATAGTGGTCGGCATAACTTGCATTTTCGCTGATACATAATACAACAGTAAAGTATTCAAATTGATGTCACATTGTACCTACTATAGTCACTTTGTGAGAAATGTTTTTTTCTTTAATTAAAAAAGTTTTGACCACATTTTGAATGTAAAATACTTGTAGACGAATACTGCCTTTTACCCATTGCGGGTTATCATTTTTAAGGGTTAATTGTTTCTCAATAGAGACGAAGATGCAAATTAGAAACAGAATATGGTGGTCGAGGCGTTTACAGGACTTATGACCTGTCATTGGTTGGGTTAAGCGTACGCTTTATGTAATGGGGAATGTTGTATTACAACAAGCGTACGCTTAACCCAACCAATGACAGGTCATAAGTCCTGTAAACGCCTCGACCACCATATTCTGTTTCCAATTTGCATCTTCGTCCCTATTGAGATACAATTAATCCTTAATAAATTTATGCAATAATTTTATCTTGTTTTCAGTACCTATTACATTAGATAAAATAATAATTAATTAGTAAATAGAGAAAAGAAAGAAAATAATAATTGCTACGTTTGTCCCTGAGTGAAGCATGTAGACATCTCCAGGATATCATGTCGCCGACCAACAATCTCACCTTTTTTCATGTCAGTACTGCACCATAAGCTCCGCTGAATACATCCGAAATATTGTTATTGATAATTTATCATCAAAAACTTATCCAGGGAATTTGCATTGAGTCCCTTGGTGCTTTTACCCTGAACGGATTTATGTTATATTGACTTATTACAGAAAATATCTACCAAGTGCGTTTTTGCAGATTGTAGAGTATTTTTTCAAAAGTATAACCTCACCATTAAGTCAAAACAGCTAAATTTTGACTTAGTGCTTTTTCGCAGAATATCCATGAAATTTCATATTTTATTACCATTGATCCTTTTTCTAGTCCTATGCTTCAATTCGATACATTAGGCTTGATATAAAAACATTTTTGGGATAAAATAATTAAAGCACGCTTTTATAAGAATTCCTTCTTTAAAAAATATGCATTAAACTGAATACGAAGCATGTGATGTCAGCTCTATAATCACTCGATTATAGCATCTTCCTTATTAGTGAAACGGTCCAGATGATGATTTCATCTCAAAATATTCTATGACCATACACATTTCAAATGCTAAATACAGCATTTGTTAATCTTTAATCGCCATGTAATATATGTACATTCAGAATACATGGATATAAATTGCGTACATGAATATTGAAGAGAACTGTCAGTAGATATTTTGAATACAGGATAGAACTATTCATATTTTCGACTTGTAGTGTAGATAGGACTTAGTGAGTTTTTGCAGATTGTAGAGTATTTTTTCAACAGTATAACCTCATTATTAAGTCAAAACATCAAAATTTTGACTTAGTGCTTTTTCGCAGAATACCCACGATATGTCGAGTGCTATTGTGAAAGAACTCGTTGCTATCGGGGACTGTGACTAATGGTCTGAGAGTTTTTCCCTGTTTATAGGACAACAGACTGACTGAATTAATAGCCAGTCTGTTTATCTTCAACTTACCTGGTGAATGGAGCCTACGCTGTAATGAGAATCATTCTAATTTTGGATTCGCATACGCAAGATAGCTCTCCAAACATCAAAACAAATCCCCCCTATTGTATCAATGAATATTTGTTTCTTTCTTCGTTTTTCATTCTTAATTCAATTGTTTATATTCATAATGCCCAATTTATGTCAATACCATTATTTTCAACCATGGCTTTCTTATTTTGGGTCTCATTTCAAACACATCATTGTCATTGCGCTGTATTATTTTTCTATTATTATTTAAATGATCAACCATATATGGTTAATCTGTACTCTTCACATATGGCTTACAATACCAGAACACTTGAATATATAATATCTTATAGCCTCTTGAATAGTTTGAAATAAGTTTTCTAGATTAATAATTATTTATTTATCTTTATATACAAAATATCTAAAAAAGAAAAAACAAATAATATTTCATTATTTATTTTTAAAAAATTTCTTATTCTGTAGGTGTATCCCTAATCTCCACATTCCACCTTCACAGAGAGGCCCAAAGATTCAATTTATTTCTCAACATTCCTTTCAAAAACCAGCAGCGCATTTTCGTCCATTTTGCTCAGTAGCTAACACCCGCATCATATACAAGTACTGGTCTTTGCAATGTTTTATACAGCAACAGCTTGGTTACCAAAATATTTTAACCGTATAAAAGTTTCAAGATTTTCTGTGTAAAAAATTAATAAATCTTGCGTTCGATCTACAGGTTAATCCATGTATGTTTAAATGTATTTTGAAATCGTAAAGTTTTACGGAGTAAAATCCTCTCGATTCTAAGCAACGTCTCCGATACTTTGTGAATATTATTTATAGCTCCCATCTGAGTACGCGGCAGAAAAATTGGCAAAGCTCTGATGCTATTGCTTTCGAAAATAATAATCCCGGTTTTCCCGCGATTTCTATGTTTACCCGAGGATTATTTACGAACTCCGTTTGTATTACAAGGGATAAGCAGCGCCGCGGGGGCCTCTGGGAATATAAACACCTGTGAACAATGGACATGGTTATTTTGTTATTATTTTTTTCGTGAGATGGCGCCCTATTATTTTGTATCATTTTCATTACAACGGGGGTGCTAATGTATTGGAGTCCTTTCTCCTTTCATTATATACCTTCATACGTATGAAACGAATATTTTTATGACTAGTATTTTTTAGCGCATGTTTTTTCTCTCCTTTAGTTTCGACCGGTTTCGGCAGTTTGCTACTTTCTTCTAAGACGATTAAAGCTGATGAAACTGGTCGTAACTAAAGTAATAAGTGGAATAACAATGTACAAATTGTGTGTGACAGTGTTTAAAGCTCGACACCAGAGAACGCCAGCGTATATTTCGGAACTCTGCGTGACACCAAACCGCATCGGTTAAAGTGTGGCAGTCCATTATTTCTGTCTACCCTTTCGGGGAGACGGCGTGATGGTTAGTTAGTTAGTTAGTTGTAATAGCTATCAAGTGACGTAGGGATATGAATTTGAAGAAAAAAATGGTAGAAATGGCAACTGTTTGAAAAAAAACTCTAATTTTTATTGAAATTTTGAGTTTCAAAAATGTATAACTTTTGAACATGAAACCTAAATCAAAAAAAGCCTGTGTCACATTGTAGATAATATGTTATAGAAAATAACTGTTGTAAATTTCAACCAAATCGGGTGAGTAGATCGGGAGATATCGTGTACACCGTTTTGAAAAAAGTTGTTTAGAGAAAAACGCAATAGGGTAAAAAGTAGGACGTCAGCGTCTTTAAATCAAATAGTTTTTAAAAACTACATTTAGTCTGCGATTCCTGAACCGTACATGAGGTCTTCTATTGTTGCTGTGATGTTCTCTAATTATTTTTGAACTCTACATTTTTTTTTTTAATTTCAGGGTAGCGTAACCCCTTAAGTATTTAATGTGATAGTTTCCGATTGCTTTCCAGATTTGTATACAGCATGTTATTTGAACCTAATTACTGTATACAACTTGTTAGTTATTGATTCTCATGACATGTGATACGTAGCTATCCCAAGGTATATAGAATAATATGGTAAGATATTGCGCACGTAGCATGCTATCCCTTTCTAATAATTTGCTGTCAAGTGACGTCATGTGGTGAACTCGAAATCGAAACGAAACTATAAACAAACCTAAATAACTATAAACAAGCTAAATCAAATGGAGTTGATTTGCCATATCCAGTTAAAAATCTTTTTATCGATGTAAAATGTTTTTCAAAATAAGAACAATGAACTTAAAGCTCATTGAAGATGCTAACTCTAAAAAAAGAAAAATAAAAAAAACAATAACTTAAATAAAGAAAACGATTTGTCATAATTTATTTTATACAATTACAAAAACTTCTTTTAATTAGACGTAATAAATAAACAAAGAAAAATTCCATACCCAATGTATAAATATATACTCAACTCATACTACACAACCTAATGCTTGGGTCTCCACGTGACGTAGCTGCGCAGTAGATGTCAAAAATAAAACGCGGAATATCTTACCATATTTATTCTATATACCTTGTAGCTATCCTATCGCCAATTTATTGTCACGTGTATTCTATTTTTTTAATGTTAATTACTTAAAAGGTCAAATCATGTGTATAAATTGATTTGTACATCACTTAAGAATTTCAATTATTCACTTTGTTTTCGCAACGTTTCATACTGTTGTTTAAGCGCATTATTCCTTTTCAATAGCAGAGTCTGTTCCAAATTTCGTTCGTGAAAAAAATCTACATTTTATTGTCAGGTGAATTCTATTTTTTAATATTAATTACTTAAAATGTCAAATTATGTGTATAAATTGATTTGTACATCACTTAAAAATTTCAATTATTCACTTTGTTCTCGCAACGTTTCATACTGTTTAAGTGCATTATTCCTTTTCAATAGCAGACAGTCTGTTCCAAATTTTTGTTTGTGGAAAAAATAACAGGATTACTTAGACTGAGTACCGTCACTCCACCAATACAATTAAATTTCGTAAAAAATAACAGGATTACTTAGACTGAGTACCGTCACTCCACCAATACAATTACATTTCGTAAAAAATAACAGGATTACTTAGACTGAGTACCGTCACTCCACCAATACAATGAAATTTCGTAAAAAATAACAGGATTACTTAGACTGAGTACCGTCACTCCACCAATACAATTAAATTTCGTAAAAAATAACAGGATTACTTAGACTGAGTACCGTCACTCCACCAATACAATTAAATTTCGTAAAAAATAACAGGATTACTTAGACTGAGTACCGTCACTCCACCAATACAATTAAATTTCGTAAAAAATAACAGGATTACTTAGACTGAATACCGTCACTCCACCAATACAATTATATTTCGTAAAAAATAACAGGATTACTTAGACTGAGTACCGTCACTCCACCACTACAATTAAATTTCGTAAAATATATGTGAACCTCGATTTAGGTCAATGTCACATTTTTTCGCGACGTGTCTTGCCAAATGCGTTTTATATTCATGAATCCCGGGAGATGGTCTGTTTATTAAAATTAGATTTTTGTAGACATGAATGAAATATTTCATTAATAATTCTCGTGTCTGATGGACATTTTAGTTTATTCTTCTTTTTCTTATCAATGGCAAGAAGGCTTTATACGTCGCAGAGGTGGCTATAAAAATTGTCTATATCTCTTGTTAATCTTGACATTGTGGTGGAAGGTTTAGTCTTTTGTTATAGTGGAAGTTTTAAAATACATATACTAAATACTACTTAGATGCGTATATAATGTAATATTTAAAAATCTGTTTTTTCAAGTCAAATGAAAATCCCCGAAACAAATGTTAAATAAAATAATCTGTGTATTATGTACATGTATGTGTAATGTATTATATTATTATTATTTTACTGTTAACATTTAAAACACTGTTTTAATATAACAATTTATTTTTATTCACTGAGAGTGTCGCGACAGCTGTTTCGCCAACCGATGTTGGCATCATCGGGTGTTACAATAAACAGTTGTTACAATAAAACAGTCGTCGTTACACCGCGTCTCCCGCGGAGCGAAAATAAGAAGGATGGAGTGCCGCATCAGTAAAAGTGTGACAGTCCATTCTTTCTGCCTACCCTTTCGGGGAGACGGCGTGATGGTTAGTTAGTTAGTTAGTTAGTTATAACAGTGTTTTAAATTCTAACAGTACCTAATAATGTTGAAGTATCATAGTGTTTCGGTCAAAACCATGGAATATTATTATTATTTTATTGAATCGCTCTTTACAACATTACAACGCGAGCCAAATCGATGTAAAGGGTATAGCTATCATATTGATTCTCATGACATCCCGCCGTTGTAATGCGTGTTTACAACGGCGGGATCCACACGCTACTATACTATATATTTTTTGTTTTAAACCGCCGGTGGAGACCGATGTGGAGAGCTTGTTTAAAACAATGTGGCACGGCTTTTATATTGAATGTAATAAAACTTCAAGAACACCGACTATTTTATTAATATGAATTATTTAATATGGAGTTATACAGCTTTAAAAAACTTCTTTTTTTTTTCGTTTTCGAGAAGTAAGTTAATATTTTCATTGTCACTCCTACGCAAGTGGGCCTACTCTTGAACCTTGCAAGAATTCAGACTACAAACGCTTCAACGTACAATATTATATTCCGAATTGTGTTGAATAATTCCGGTAGTCGAGGCTTGATGAGTTTCGCTGTATGCGCTGGGCGTGTTTACGCGATCCGTGCCAAGATATCGAAATAAATCGCACTAACGTAAAATTTTATTTCGCTCTAGGAATCCCGCGCAGTTCGGATCTGAGGCAGTTAACGACTAGGTTTGGGTACGAGAAAATATACACGTCGGAAATCGGAAATGATCAAAAAATATTTTCCTTTGATTTGTATTTATCAAGAACATGCTATATTTTAGCGTGTTTATACTGCCCATGATGACATATGGACTAGAGACGACAACTCTTACAGCAAAAGTGTCCACAGGCTCAAGTGTACACAGAGGTCCATGGAAAGACAGATGCTTGGTGTAAGCTTGCGTGACCGCATAAGGAATGAAGAAATCAGACGCCGCCCCAGGGTTGTTGACATCATGGACCGAGTGGCAAAATTGAAATGGCAATGGACACTTGGCTAGACAGGGTGACAACAGATGGGAACCCAGGATACTCAGTTGGAGACCACCCAAATAGACGAAGTGTCGGAAGGCCACCGATGAGATGGACCGATGATATTGTCAAAAGGGTTGGAAAATCTTGGATACAAAGGGGGCAGGATAGAGACGAGTAGAGGAAATTGAAAGAGGCCTATATCCAGCAGTGGAGGGAAGAAGGCTAGCAAAGAAGAAGAAGAATATATTTTAGCGAGTATAAGGTTCTCTATACCCATCTCTGCGCCGCTGTATGTAAGCCTCTTCAAATAGATTCCATTTATTTCTGTCATTATCATCTTCTTCCCCGGACTGGTATTATTATATGTCGTCAGCCCATCTTCTCTGGGGTCCATTCAAACATATTTTTCCTTCCCATGGACTCCACATCAATACTCTGTATTGGTCTTTATACGAATAATTAACATAAAATACATCATTTAAATTTTGAAAATATTGTTTTACGAGTATTAACTGTTTAATTTGGAGCACTGTTGGAGAGATAATGGACCACCACACCACTCTATCCGGACACATCTCTATCTTCCTCTACATTCATACAACGAGTCTTACACGCACGTCGATTCTTCCGACTCTTTACATGACCAATCTTTAAAATTTGATTAATTTGGTCATGCCATGTTTTCCTCGGTCTATCTCGACTCCGTACTCCATTTACATCGTTAACATTTACTTTCTTAACTATTCTTCCTCCATCCATCCTACCTCTTTCATAATTTTATTCATAATACCTTCTTCCGCTCAACATTCCTTTCTTACATCAGCAATTGAAATTCTGTCGTGTATCGTTCTACCACACATATTATTTATTTGATTTCTCTGAAATTTTCGCGACAGCTGTTTGTTCAATCTATGTTTGCATCATTAGGTGTTTCAAATATCTAAAGTTAATACATGAAACACTCATAATTAATATTGGGTGCAAATCTCATCAGTACGCCATACGTTCTCTGTGATTTCAAGCTCGCAAATATGGAATTATTGAGAATGAGTTGTAAAAATGTGTACTCTGACATTAAAATCGAGTTTTTTTTGCGCTGATGACTAAGATCATAAATATTAACGCTTGCGCAATTCTTCTATCAGTAATTAAGTATCCGTCACAGAATCCATTGGAACGCGAACAGCAGAAATTGACAACGAAATGCGAAAGTTCCCTCGGTGTGCGACTTATGTGGAAAATATTTATTGTTTCTTGGTCAATGGTGTAAAACTCCAAATTAAAAAACCAATATGAATGTAAACGTCTATTTTTAGAAGTTTTACTGTAATTTATGGGTATGAAGTGTTTCGTCTATCCAAGGCATTATCAAAACCGATTATAGTCGACCTTCGTGGCAGAGTGGTAAGAGCTCTGACTTCCATACCGCAGTGTGATGTCACACTGTTTTTGTGTTTGTGTAGAATTCACGTGACAATAAAATGGCGATACATTGACTACCTATCACATATCATGAGAATCATCAATAAAATAGCTAAAAATAATGTGTATACAGTAATTGGGTTCAAACGAATTGTTGTATACCTACAAGAAAAAAAAACATTTGATAATGCCTAGGACATGCGAAACATGTCATTCCCATAAATTATAATAAAACTCCCAGAAAACAGACGTTTTCATTTGTTTTATAAGGATTAATTGTATCTCAACAGAGTCGAGTCATTGGTTGGATTAAGCGATCGCTTTAAGTTTAACAACATTCCCCATTCCGCCCTTCTTACGACCACCACTTCTGACAACTTTTTGGAAGATTTGGTAGAATGCTGCGCCGCTCTTCACATTTTTTAGTTCAATCTACACTAGCGCCATCCATTAAGATTGGGAAGCATCTTTAGTAATGCACTGGGAAAGGCTTTGCAATTATTATACAGTACTAGATTACGCCTGGAGATGTCTATCCAATTTTTATGCTTTTAACTTGGACCAGTTATTTTATACAACATTTTGAATGTATACAAATACTTTTCTTTTCTATTCGTATAGATATATTCATATATTACAATCGCTTTGCAGTTCACAACATAACTTCGCTACTCGCTGCGAATTTCGCGTTATGTTTGACTGAGTTTTTAAGGAGATAAAAAAACTAATTAACATATAAAAGGTTCATCGCATAATATTTTTATTAATGGAACGTAAATGTTTTATTATCCCGTTGTGAGATAATCAAATCGTATTTTTTTCTATTCGTATACGTACATAGAAGCTTTTCTCCCGGCAATCTATCATTACGCAACACAATATGGCCTTTATATTTGGCTTCGCGGGGGGGAATTTGTTTCAAATCCTAGAATTTCATATCCGCCTGCTTCCCGTAATATTTTCTCCATTCCCGGATATACTGACAAAGTCTCAAGAATTCTTATCGGCGGGCCTCAGATAAAGTGATCTCATTTCCCCCATTTTCTACCCGAAGCGAAAAGATTTAATTTTTCCAGCCTGTTTAGCCCCGCAAACTGTTTCCTTTCATATTTTTGCTCTGAAAATAGCATTTTCAGAATGTAATGAAGGAAATATTCATTCATTTTGAATTGCTTGAACCCCACGAAATCGAGTAATCTTTTAATTTACTTTTCCATCTAAAATGCAAGGGTTTACAGCTTTGTATTTTTTATATTGATAACACTAATTAAATAAATTGTTAATATACTTTCTTTCGTAATATTCTTTTTACGATACTTGGTTTTTTAAATTTTAACGTAAAATCTTATCACTTTAAAAAGTGACAATTCTCTATAGGTACTTCATTTTTTAATTCAGTTGAATTAAGAATTAACCGAATTTCACACTATTTTCCAAAATTATTTTAGTCATGTCAAATCTAAAGTTAAACAGAAAAATAAAATGATTACTGTTAAAATTTAAAACACTGTTATAATATCAAAATTTCTTTTTATTCACTGAGAGTGTCGCGACAGCTGTTTCGCCAACCGATGTTGGCATCATCAGGTGTTACTAACAGTTTATTGTTTATTTGAATAATATGAAATTGTGATATTATAAGTGTTTTAATTTTTACAGTAATAATGTTGAATTATCATAGTGTTTCGGCCAAAACAATGCACTGTTTAAAAAAAAAAAAAAGAGCGCCACACCACAAAATCTTTACATTATGGAATATTATTACATGTATACGTCAATAAAGTACAGCGGAGCATTGAAGTTAGATGGGGTAGATGAAATGTGGTCTGGCACCCCCTTGTTGTTGCCGTCTTCAAATGTAAGTCCCGGATGGACCAGGGACAGTCCCAGGGAGTGTACGAGCGAGGCTGACAAAAGGGCGCCGCTACGCCCTGTAACAGCCTCGGGTATGTGGCGGGAACTTGTTCCTTTAAAAAAAAAACATGTACACGTGTACAGGTATATGCTGTTAGTTGTATTATGTTTATATAATTGTACACTGTATATCTTTTTATTCTTCTTCCGGTGTCACTGCAGCGAAAGCATCTTTGTCCTGCGCCACTTGGAACATATTATATATTTTCAACTCTGCTCATTCCTGTCTACTCTCTTATATTTCGCAGCCAGGACAACTGCATTTTGCCAACTCCCTGACGCCTCTCTTTTTTTGCCCATGATTATAAGCTTATGGAGGTGATATCTTTCTCATAACCCAAAATGTGTAGTTTGTTGACTTTAAACAATTTTGTTATTTTTCTCTTCAAAATTCTTATCGGCAAAATGTCACCTGTTATAAGAGCCCAATATCGCGTTTTTTCTTAAATAAATCTTTTCTGTAATTCAAAATTCTGTAAGTGCTTTTCGTAGTGCTTGCCAGTCACCCTCTGGGGACAGTTTGTTTCGTGTCGGCAACAGACGGATTCGTATTACTTAACTTTTATTTGCTTACATACCATCTTATTTGTACAATACGTGCCACAAAGGTACATTCCAAGAATTCGCCAATACGTCAAATATAATTCTAGAAAGTTTTGGCTTCGATAGCTTTAGTTGTTTACTGTATTTATGTATTATAGAATACTGTTTTTTATTAATAAAAAACAACGGGTTATTTATTTATGTATTTTGACATTTTATTTTTGTGTACCTTAATAAAGTTGTTATTATCGTTTTCCAGAATAAAATGTATTTTAAGTTTTATTTTATTTTTTGGGAATGACATGTTTCGCCTTGCTAAGGCACATTTGATAATATCTAGAAAAACATCTCATTCCCACATAATAAAACTCCTTGAAAACATACTTTTTCATTCGTATTATTTATTTAATGTGGAGTTTTACATCATTATTTCTCTTTATCTTTTTTATATACTTTGTATATACAACACTTATATTAAAAAAATAAAATTACATAGACATGTTTCGGACAGCCAGTCCTTCTTAATATATAATAATAATAAAATTGGATAATTTATAAAGCGCCATTTTTATGAATTGCTCATCTCAAGGGCGCTCAAGGGGTGATACATATTATAAATATACATTTAAAAAATATTATAAAATTGTTTACATGATCTGACAGATGTTATAAAGATTCCATTTAAAATTTAAAATAATAATTTAAAGTTCTTATTCGGGTTCAGGTAATTACTTACAACAAAGGAAATAAATCAAAGATTGGACTTGACGTTAAATTTATTTGATTATTTATAATATTTAAAAAAGAGAAATAAAGACTCATAACAACACAAAGTATGGCGTATATAGAATACATTTTACATAATTGTACAAGAAACAATACATTAAATAAGTATGGTACTGAATTCCACAATATCTATGTCTTTATAAAATAAATATAAAAAATATTTTTCTTTCAAAAGATTTCTAATTTTAACGATCTCATCGAAAACACACGATCTGACACATTAAAAAGAACTGTTTCCAGATGGTTCTAGATTAAGTTGTTTTTATTTTCCTGTGTAGTGTCCAGAAGTCTTTTTTCTTCATCTTCTTAAATATATTTTTGATGGTCTTCCTAGTGGTCAACGGCCTTCTGGAATCACGTGCATCACGATCTTGGGAATCTTTGCTGGGTTCATCTTCTCAACGCGGTCTTTCGATTAAATATATAAATACGATTATTGACCGTATATTTTGGGGTATTTATCAGTTAAATTTCGCATAATTGCAAGCAGGTCGATTCTGCATACCGCGAGATAAAATACTTTACTTACTTCCTATGGCCATACAACTTTTGAAGAGTTTTAGCTTCCTTGATGATTTTTCGCCAAGCTCCTCGATCCTGCGCCTTTTGCTCCCAGCAGTCCGATTCGCCTAACCTAGCATGGTCAGCCTGAACATTGTCCATTAGGCGCTGTCTAGGCCTTCCTAGAGGTCTTGCTCCAGTCGGTCTAGACGCCTACAGATCGAGATAAAATATATTGTTAAAAATATTATTTATTATATTTTCGTCGATCTATGGTTTTCTGAATTTTTAATATTATTTATGGCGGCATTTGCCTTGGCAAATTTGAATTTTCCTGAAAACTGATATTTTATACGCAGCACGTTTGTCCACTAGACACGACATAGCATTTTGTATGTGTCTTGTGTTCCGTAGAAAATTTATGTCCTTTCAAAATACGTAACATTATTTAAGGTGTGGGCACAGGTTCTACAGAATCCCCCATCCTTGACCCTTGGGGCTCGAGCGGCGTCTTTATGAATTATGGCCAGTTCGAGGACATAAAAATTGCTTAAGTTCTTTTCTTTAATAGTGTGCCAGAAAATTTCGAATTTCGAACACTTGTTTTACAAATTTAATATTTTAATTATTTTACCAACTTCATGCCAGGCTGATTTCTTATTAGACTTTTTTTAATGTCCTGCTAATGGCACTATGACTTTATATTTAATGTTAATATATATAACGGTTTTTTTATACTTTATATCTGTTCTAGTGATGTAGTTGGAACCGAAATGTTCTGCTCTTTCTTTTAAGACACTGGAAAAAAATCGCAGAATAAAATTTCTAAAGTCGATTATGCCACGAAAAATATATACTACTTCAATAATATTGAATCGCATCTTATATATTTTTTGGAATGTGTATGATTTTAAATTGTTTTATGGAGGTATTTATAATTAGGGAAAATAGAGAAAATTAAAAATATAGAGAGCCATGACTTTACTTCACTTCAAAAGAATCGTTTTCTATAAGTTATGCAATGGAAATGTTTTGTTTTGAAAAGTTCATTATTAAGAGTTATGTATAAGTGTATTTATGTATACATTATATAATATAATAATGATAATAACTGCAAAAGAGTTAAATATAAATATTATATTGTAGTAATACAGTTTTCGTTTAGATTTTTTTGCCGAAAATATTATACTAAAAACTTACTAATATGAAAGCCAGAAATTAGATATATTCGAATGTTTTTATGGATGATAAATACTCTTGTTTTAATTGAGTGATGAATTTCCTGGGCCCGATTGAAGGCAATCAAAAACCTTTGCTGTGAAATATTAGAGGGTGAATCGAACCAAGTACAAATGTATTTTTTTCTCGATTCCAAACCCATGTTTATTGACCCATAACATATTTAAAATAAACTAATATTTCTTCTTTAGTTTACAATATGTGGTGAAATCGTTTCATACTATGAACATAAGGATCCACGCTTATACACTGATAAACATTAGTTTAACTTTTTCTAGGCAATAAATAAATGATTAATTTCTTATTTATATTTAAAAGATATGTCAACAGTACGGGTTCTGAATTGGGATAAAAGAAAAAACAAGATTTGTTCTTTATTTATTCTAGTGAATAAGCTTCTTCCTAGTTCCTCTATTTTTTTTGTACAAAGGTTTTTATTTATCTTTATTCGGCTCTGTAACATTCCATTTATCGAAAGTCAGTTGATTTAACCTCAATAAGATGAAACTAGTAATGAAAAAATAATAATATAGCAGCGAAAACCGTTTTTTCTTTCAATATTGAAAAATAAATAAATTTAAAATATTCTATAAAACAAAAGGGCTAGAAGTAATCCGGAGAGATACCCATGTTCTATTATGTTCGAGACACATAAAATAAACGTTTTTGGTTATTATTAAAATGTTTTTTTCCTACTTGTTTTGACGTATTTGAAAGATATTTTACCCTCGTCATATTTAAACGATAAAAACTAAAAAATAATAATATGGCTAAATAATGAAGGACTCATACGCATACATAATTGTTCGTTCGATAAACAGTTTTACATAAAAAAAAATCGATAGTGCACAAAATTAATTCAATTTATTAAAAACGGGGTCATTTGGTTTATATTGTGTTTATTGTTATTGGGTATTGAAATAGTTTATTATTATTTAAGTACTTTTTGTAATGAGTTAGGCACTTTATTGGTTTAGTCTGAGAACGCGAGAGTTCCCATACATCGTGAGATCGTTTCGCATTCAGCGGCCGACTTATTCGGCACTTCCGACCAAGAAATGGCTCGTTTTGTATTCTTTGTGCATTTCGACGATTGTGTGATTAGGTTTTTAATGTTCCTTTTCATATTTTATACAATATATGGCTCATTATCATTTATGAATGTGAAAATTCCTTAGTTTTACCAGTTAATGTACCATTCATTATAAAAAAAAACCAACTCGTTTTGGTAGCTCGAATGGTCGAAGTAAAATAGGCACCAAGTACCAAAAAAAACCCAACTTAATATGCAGTTTCGTTCTATATGCCATTAGAACAAAAGAACGAGAAGAAGAAGAAGCTTACTTTACTTCAACTTTTCAAATGATTCTCAATTCAACAATTTAAATAAATGAAACGTATAATTTATTTTAAATCCTCCTTAGCTATCTATCCTTAGCTATATATCTATTTGGAGGTCGTCCTTGAGGTTTCCTTCGTCGCGATAAACCGTCTCTTGCTGCTCTCACAGCTTCTGATTCTGCCATTCTGGTCACATGTTCATTCCAGAACATTCTATGCCGTCCCCATCTTACAATATCCTCGATTTCGCATAACTGCTTTCCGAGTTTCTTCATTTCGTTGGTACAAAAATTGCTTTTAGTTCTGACAGTGTCGGCCACGTACATTTTCTGGTTTCCAAGAATTATTCATCTTAATTATTTTCAACGTGCGAAGGTACATGACACGTAGCGAGAACAATCATAGCAAGCATACATAACTAGTATGTCAGTAAATAACAGTGTTGCGGTCCATTTTTTCTGCCTACCCCTTCGGAGAGGCGGCATGATAGTTATTATTTAGTTATCTTATCAAATATTGAATTTTTAATTGTAATTCTAATTATTTATTTAAGTTTGCAGCTAATACAATAGACGATGTAAACATCATCTATTCCAGTGGTCTTGTCCAACCCAGATTTTCAAAAGAAGCAAGTCTATTGATTGAATCAAACATGACACGTTTTGAATTTTTTTATTAAATTCTTTTAAATGAATTATATTATCGTAATTAATAAGATTATTATAAAATGTGATGTCTATTCAGTGAACCTAGTTGTATCCGACTTCCAAAATCAAGATATTTGAAAACAAATGTGGCTCTCAAAAGGAATCTAAACCGATGTAGGTAATGCTGATATTTGGTTCTTTGACATTGAATTTGGGGACTATACATATAGTGGTTTATTCTATGTTGACTTTTTCGAATAAAAAAAATGCATAGTGAAAATTTCATCACATTTTAAGAACGTTAAAATGACGTGGGTGCACACGTACAAGCATGCGCGTGATACTTCCACTAACTCAACTGCAAACAACAAATAGCTAATGTTGTTTATGGCGATTCGCCTGAATGGGTGACCGCGTTTTTTTCTTCTCATTTCATCTCAGTTTCGGACTCAGTCATTGTATTAATTAAAACTCGCTTTCCTGCATTATTCCACACAGATATAAAAACAATTGTGACCCAGTTGAAACGGGATGTGGAGGCGGGTTTTTAAACGTTACATTGACAGTTTTATATCTCCACTTGATAGACTAAAAAAGAAGGCAGACATTTTGAAGGTATATACATAGGTACTTATATTCATCGGATGTATTTCATTTTTTTTTTCAAATTAGAAGGAAGGTGCCTCCACTTGTGGTGTTATTTTATATAACACCCGGCACCCCTGGAAACAACATAAAGTCGGCAAAATCTTTCACCACAGTGACAAGTGAAATAGGAGAGCAAATACGATTTTAATGACGATTCTGAAGATGTGTGACAAGCCTGCCATTAATACGAAGAAGATAAAATAATTATGTAGATTATTCGAAGTGCAAAAATATGATCCATGCATCCTCTTCCGCTCAGTTATTCGCCTTGTACACCCCACACTCATGTCAGTCGTCGTATATATTTTTTCCATTAAAATTCGACTATAGAGTTTTCCAATGGCGCTTAACATACTTCTTGCCCACTGGTTTTTACAGTCTATACGAGACCCCTTTCTCTTTTATCGAGGCATGATAACAGCCCTCCTCCAGTAGAGCGGCGTATATCCCTGCCATATTGTCCTGGATCACTGCGTTGGTTTGGACAAATGGAACGTATGAATGAAGAAATAATGGTTAAGAAAGTATACATTAACCCGCCTCCCTCATACACTATATTCTTCCTGTTTTAAAATTTAGTTTGTTATATATTTGTCCTATTGTGTATTGTGAATTAATGTGTGATTTATATAATTTTTAATGTGTTTTTTTTTTTTACTAATTTAAGGTGTGCTTGTGAGATATGTAAGGTTAAAAGAATAGATTAAATGTGGTCTGTCACCCTTTTGATTGATGACAAGAAAAGGCTAAATTAAATTAACGTAAGTCCCGGATGGACAAGGAACAGGCCTAGATAGTGCAGCGAGACTGACGAAAGGGCGTCGCTGCGTCCTATAACAGTCGGGTGGTGGTGGGAACCTTATATACATTAATGTCGTGAATAGAGTATAGAGTCGAGGAAAACAGATGGGACTTTAAAAGTATGCCATATTAGAAGTCGGATGAACAGAAATGTATCAGTGTGGAGGTCAATTCTCTCTGCCTACCCTTTCGGGGAAACGGTGTGATGGTTTGGTAATATTTTAGCTTTGGGACAAATCTGTAAAAGTTTTTCTTAATTTCATGGATTGACAAATTGTAGTTGAAAATTACATGACAAATTGAAGAAGAAAGCAAATTGTAAATTTTAAACTGTGAATGTCAATGTCTTGTTAAGTTACAGTGCAACATATCTGCAATAAAAATAGTTCTTCTTTTTTATATCACAAGACACAAGCAATGCTTTCTACTTCTAGGCTTTTTGGATGTATATAATATTATCAATCATCTTAAAATAGTGTGTGCGCTCTCCCTGACCTGATTGATTGTCTATTGCAAATTAACGTTAGATTTTAACGGAAAAAAATCTCTGGTTACTTACCCTACTTTTCGACATCTTTATAAGTTATTAATATCGAGTTATTTACGTTTTCGTTTCGGTACACTTTTTCGAGGTTAATCCAATAATTGCATATACCCTTGGTGCACTGTAACTGCCGTATTGAAAACCGTAAAACAGGTGTTCTGTACTGGATTATGACCTTTCTCAATTTTTTTTATTAATGTATTCAAGCGGACTTGCCGACACAGTTTTACGAGAATAATGCTTAGTAAATTTGCGTTATAAATTTACTGTACAAATAAAATTATTAAATCATTTGACGCGCTAATACTTTTGCATAAAATTGGTTCATATAATAATTAATACGAATGAAAATCTTATCTCGAAGTTTTATTATAATACATGTTTCGCATTTCCAAAGCATTATAAAATGTCACTTAATGTCTTGGAAATGCGAAAGTGTAATCCCCATAAACTATAATTCCCGTTCCTGTTCAAGAAAAAGGTTCTTATAACATTTCGAATTTATCATAGTCAGCAAATTTCACCCACAAAGGTTAAATTCATTATTTTGGGACTCGACACATATTTATGCGAACATTTATTACTAGCTATATTAATATGAACTATAAAATCTATAGAAGTGTGTCAGAATGGAAAAATTTGACTGTTGATCCTATCAACCCTCCGGGGAAACTGCGTAACCGTTAATTTACGCTTAATAAAAATCCATTTTATCAAACCTACAATATGGTATCATGTACTTTAAAGTTGGTTTTTCATTCAAAGAAGATTTCTTGTGCCACTTCCTTATATGGGCTATATAAAGAGAGGAACACAGAAGGGTTCCTACCACAGAAGGGTTCCGACCACACCACCCGAGGCTGTTATAGGGCGCAGCGGGGCCCTTTTGTCACCCTCGCTCGGACACTTGCTAGGCCTGTCCCCGTCCATCCGGGACATATATTTAATTTACGCAAACATAATGGGATGCCAGCCCACATTTACTCTACTTTATTATGGGCTAATGAAATATTTTTATTTTCGTATTGCTCCTTAACTTCATAATCTCTTTTTATTATCTCTAGCTATCTCCCCACTGCTGGTTCTCCCCATGTAAGCCTTTTCAAAAAGTCTTTTTTTTTCTTTCGCGACTCATATCCATCATCTTCCCCACTGTAATTATGCCGTCAGCTTATCATTTCCGGGGTTGACCGGTGTCTCTTTTCCTTTCCAAAGGTCTCCACATTAAGACTCTTCATAGTATATCAAAACAAATTAATTAATTTTCTATATATTTGCCATTACTCTGTGTTGTTGATTCTTCTTTCAGTGCCGCGTCAGGTCCCCCCAACGTTGGCGATCACTGTAGCAAAACCATCTCTATCCTGCGCCACTTGGAACAGGTTCTGAACTCTTGTTATTTCTGTCCACTCTTTGATGTTCCGCAGCCAGGACAGCTGCCTTCTACCAACTCCTCGACGTCCCTCCACTTTAACCATTAATATCAGTCGAAGGAGGTGGTATTTTTCTCCCCTTAGCACATGACCCAAATATGAGACCTTTCTAATTTTCACACTCGACAACAGCTCTCTATTGGCTCTGGCTCTCTGTAGTACGTCTGCATTACTGACCCTATCGGTCCACGGTATACGGAGCATCCTGCGGTATATCCACATCTCGAACGCTTCCAACCGGTTCATTACATTCACATTCAGAATCCAGGTTTAGCAGCCATATTGTCTGTTCTACTACTCGTATATGGCTGTGTTGTTGATATCCGTATATAATCCATAAGATGGCGAATATAGAATAAATTCTAGGTGCAAGTAAACCTTCAAACGCCAAAATGTATAAGAAAAAAAGTATTGTTAAAATACAAAGTTCTTAGAAATCAATCAAAAATGAAAATATATATCGTAACTTCGGTAATACAAGGGCACAAATGCACGTTTTGTAATTTTTCATTGAGACATTTTAAGATTTTTCAAGAATAATATCGTGGTATTCTGGCTCTATTGATCATACACTATCGCCCTCTGGCAAAATGAGATCGAACTTAATGAGCGACTTTGTTCCTCCAGATAAAAGGATGTTTTTAAAATACATTGGCATACTTAACTCATTTTGACAATTTTTAATAATTTTGCCCTTGTCTTACCGAAGTTGCGGTATACTCTTTCAAACTTTTCGATATATTACGTGAAAATGCAAAATCACTTTCGAATTTATAATTTCGAAAATATTTGTTGATTACCAGAATATTTTTTACGTAAATATTCAACCCATTATATTATATTTTTTTAATTAATCATACCGATACAGTTGAAGTCTTTTTACAAAGGCGAAAAATTAATACTCCATTCCACACGGTTTTCCTTATAGCCAACACCTTTAGACTTCACTGATCTGACCACTGATAGCGCCAACTAAGCCGTGGCTCGCGTTTTGAAAGGCTATTTATAAAAAAATATTAACATTTCTCCTGGCTTTCTACCGTATCTACTCGCTATTCGTTTCCTCCGATGTGCGTGACGTGACGTCATTCTATAAATTTACGTTAATATTATTAACCGAGCATAAAATGCAGGATGTTACGTCTGAATCAGTGAATTGGAAAGTCAGTTGAACTTATCGATCGAAGATGATATACCAGCGCAACCAAACTACGGCCCGCGGGCCCGATCCGGCACACACTATTATTTACAGGTATTTTAAATAAATAAATATTTGACTTATATAATTTTATTTGACTTCGGCTTTGCATGGTGGCATGTATGAAACTTTCAAGAATAATTGTCGGACGTGGTGTTCGTAGGAAGGGCGGAATGGGGAATGTTGTGTTACATAGAGCGATCGCTCGACCCAACCAATGACATGTCATAAGTCCTGTAAACGCCTCGACCACCATATTCTGTTTCCAGATAATTTACATCTTCGTCTCTATTGAGATACAATTAATTCTTAAATAAATATTTATCTATAAAATTTAATAATTTCATGACAACTAATCTTTGTCTTGCCTTAACAGATTTATATGAAAATTTTACTGTTTTAAATAGGAAACTGTGGAAACATTACGTTCTTTTTCTTCTTAGTATTGGGCTAGTGGTCTATTTCTCAAGATTGATTGACATCCCGCGAAGTCGATTCCCAGCTGTCGATCTATAATATTTATGTATAAAAAAACGTTTAGTAAGTTTCTACAACGAAATAATACTTCTTCAGCTTTTATATTTCGTTCAGATTATCCTTGGATTATAATGATGCTACTATTTCATTCTAGTTTAATACTTTGTGAGTCGGGTTACTTGATATGTTACGGATAGATTGCGGTTTTTATCAATTGTAATTCAATATACCTTCCAACTCCTCAAGGTTTACATGTATTTTATGCTTATATAATTAAAAAAAAATCTTTTATAATAGTCGAGTTGCCCTGCAACGAGCATTTTTTTAAAAATCATAGTGACTTAGAGAAGTCCCACCGCTTTCCTGACGCTGTTTTAGGCGGACGTCGCCTTTCGTCAGCTTTGCTCTATCAATACCACGGCCCGTCCCTCGTCCATGCGGGACTCACGTTACTGGAGTTGTGATTGAAGAAAAACAAGAAGGACCCAGGCCACATTTAAACTACCCATTTCCTCTATGTCCCGCGAAATGTAAATTGATTTAATAAACGCATTACAAAATAAAATAAAACAAAAGCAACGAGCAAACTGGATAGGCCATAACATTAATCATCCAGGCCTGGTTATTACTATCACAGAGGGAATGGTTGAGGGTAGAATTTGCACAGGTCGCCAAAGAGACGCCTATATGGACCAATTGATAAGAGAAATGCGCTGTGACAGCTACACAGAGATTAGTGAAAGACGTCTAGAAGACAAATACCCTTGGCTTTAGAGAGTATCTTGTCTTCCTAATGTTGAACGTTCTCTCGTGCGTTTCTGGTATTATGTTGTATAAATGGAATATTTTACTTGTATTCAATAGATGTCTTAAACATTTATGTTTGTAAAGTCTTATGTTTGTAATAAACTGATTTGATTTGATTTGAAAAGACCGTCTGGAGACAGGGCTGAGTGGAGGGAAAGAGTGAGGCTTATTGCAGATCAATCCGCGAGATTGTAACCATGAAGAGGAAAAATAGTCGGATCATAAAAATATTCATAAACAGCACAATTCTTACTGACGTAAATGAAATTTTAATTTATGTATTTATTTAAAATCACTTTATTTAGAACCAACCTGTTTTGCTCTTCTACCAGTGTTTTGTGAGGGTTACAACAAAAACTAAATAATTAACAGATTACCACATTATTCATATATTTAAAAGGGTGAGGTGGATGACTTGATGTATGAGGAAGAAAGAACGAGAGGAGCCGTAAACGATTATCGGGGTAGGCTGGAAATTGTATATGTAAATATATTTTTTTTACATTATCATACGAGTATATAACTGGTATATTTGTGTATATGTATTTGTGTATATTTGTATAACTGATCGGTTTCGCTAGTAATCGAGACAATAATACAGCCGAATGAAACGCACTTGATTGAAAAAATATAATCTTTTGTATAATAAAAAAACTGTGCTATTATTATGTAAATAAAATTTAATTTGTCATTATTATGTCATACGAGTACCATAAAGTTATTGTTTTCTGCAGAAGAAACAAATACAAATACAATGTTGGTTTCTAATTTAAACAATACAAATATTACATTTTTGATATTTTAAGATGCGTCTCTCGCTGGGAATATTCATTCAAACTTTCACTTATAGTCCAACAACAATGCATCCTGTTAAATTAGCGTCTTAAATACGATGTACGATGTATGTGTGTACTCTATATTTTGGTTATGTGTATTTTGAAAAGAAAAATAATAATAATCTGAATTAGAAAATAAATTAAAATTAACGGCTCAAAATTTTTCACTTTAACTGTTACCTTTGAGAGTGCACTTTATCATTTCAAGTAAAGTAAATAACGGAACGCGTAAGTTCAAACGAAATATTGCTCAGATTTCAATATATTTTACAGATAAGTTCTGTGTTAATGTTTATACCGTACTTAAATAAGTGTATCAGCAAAGCATTTAATTGCAATATGTAAGCATTAATTTAATTAATTTACGCGCTTAATTAATGTAATTTTTACTTTAACGGCCATGACCGCATATATTTATGTAAACCCGTTCACTATCGATATTGGCGTTCTATTTTTAAACGTTTTCAATATCTAATTAAGTACATACAATATAGTATTTTTTAAGATCAAATGATTTAACTAAATTCTCTTGATGGAAGTTCGTTTTAAATAATTATTAAATAAAACGATGTTTTTTATTATAACTACATCCACATTTGTCTTTATTTCGACGGCGACCGGTTTCTGTCGAAATAAAGACAAATGTGGAAGTTGTTTAAAAAACACATCGTTTTATTTCATTATTATTTACAATATAGTAATAAATAATTCAAAACTATCGCATAACATGTATTTAGAAATACTAAGATTTTTTTCTTCTAAAGTCTACCTGTGGAATATAAACCCCTTACCTCTTGCTTTCCTAATGAGAGCAAGTTATCCATCAATCTGTATTTTATAATACATTCATGAATTTGCTTGTTTTTTAGAAGTTTTATTATATTTTATGAAAGTGAGATGTTTTACCTTGATAGAGCATTATCAAATGTTCTTTTGATAACGCCATAGCTTGAACCACGCTAAATATACGAGTATTCCACAATGGTAACGCCTGAAGTTATTAAAAAAAATTAAACTTCCAAATAACGGATATTTTTATCAATATTAAATATGTAGATTTGTCAGGAAACAATACATTATTTATAAAAGGTTGTACGTACTCGTATATGTATTTACATCATAGAAATTTTATTTCAAAATATGGTTCGCAATAAATGAAATTTGAATCTCCGTCTGTGCATTGACTCAAATAATTGCTATCGCTTTGATGAAAATACAGATAGAATTTAAACAGATCGTACACACCGTTCAGCTTTTAAAACATTATATAAAATTCATGAAATAATAGTTTTTTGTTTAGTTTTGAGGTATCGAAAGTGTTTATTTTGTTATATTAGCAATTATTTGTTCAATGTTGTGTGTGCACTGCTTAGTATTTCAATGCTCTTACAAACTGTATACTGATGTGTTAACTTCCTTGTACATGTAGTATTTCCAAACTCTCTAATTGTTAGAGGTGTGACCGGAAATCACAACGAATTCGCAATACGACATTGATTGTGCATTTTTGTATACTCGCATGAATATATTTATAAAAAAATATATAACTTAAGATGTGAGATAGTATGTTATGATGTCCTTATTTATTATTATTATTTAATTTTATCATGCCATCTTTTCATTTTCGTAATAATTTATCTATCCTTTAGAATTTTTAGGTATACATTTTTTGTTTTTCTTCTATGTTCGCCATAATTTTATGTTATAGATGTTGAATTAAAAAAATAAAATAAAATATTAAACATGATTCGGACTAACCAGCCCTTCATCAGTGATATTATATAAAAAATTAAATATAATAAAATCGTTTACAAATATGGTCAGTTTTGACAGATGTTATATATAACATCTGCCAAAACTGACCATATTTGTAAACAATTTTATAATATTTAAAATATTTATATAATATCACTGATGAAGGGCTGGTTAGTCCGAAACATGTTTAATATTTTATTTAAATTTAAATTTTTTAATAAATGTGAGTGTTGTAAACAAAGTATATAAAAAAAAATTTTTGATTTTGTTTTGTAATTTTCTTAAATTTACATTGCATTATAATGTATTTTCCTTCGTCAAAGAAAAAATGTAGAAATTTAAAAATACGTTTTTACAAAGTAATAATGCTCTATGATCTTTGCATTTTTTCTTCATTCATTCGTTTTCTTCATTCATTGCTTTTTTTATTTTTCTTTGATAATAAATTATATAATACAACATCTGTGTTCGTATATTTACCACATGTATAATGCATACCAAGAGAAAACTGTTTCAATTTTCCTTTTTCCTTGGCGTCTCGTTTAGTATTCATGAGGAATAGTTACACACGAGAAAAAGTTCGCTGAATATAAGAAACGAGTCCCTGCGCGTTGAGCTATAGGCACAGTTTATATCACACTATTTTATACTGCTGAATGCTAGTTAGAGATTATCTTTATTACACCTTCGGGTTAAAACGTCTGAGAAACTTTTAACCCTTGGTTTACGGCAGGTTTAACTTTAAGCGACGTTTATTTAATGCATCCATAGTATTTTTTTTTCAGTTTTGTGCTTATTTAGAATATACATTATCTTTTAGTTTGTTTCATTTCGCTCCATTCTTTATAGGAAACTAGATAAAAGTGTTGAAATCCCAGAGATGTTACGTAATCCAGTTTACTTTGTTTTATTTCGTTTGCCAACAGTAAACCTCGGGCGTATTCTGCTAGTTAATCTACTTTATCGGATAGATATTAACTTAATTAAATTTTCTCGAAGTTTACAATCTCTTTGGCTTGCACCGATTAATCTTTGTTATCAAATACCTTACGTTGTGTCAACTCTACGCTTGTTCGGCGTAAAATGTGTTCTAACGTACCCATACTAACATTTCTATTTTTATTATGTACAATGATATTAGAAAGAATGGTAAAAAAATACATATATTTTAACGATGTAAACAGACTAGAAATAGAGGAGACCGAGGAAAACGTGGGGTGAATGAGAAATCGATGTACGTGCATGACACAATGTATTAATGTTAAGAAAGTGAGAGAAGTATGGCAGGAAAGAACAGCGTGGCGGTCAATTATTTTTGCCTACCGCTTCGGAGAGACGCGATGGTTAGTTAGTATGTTACTTATGTTATAAAACATGGAAAATAACCAATATTTTAAACTTCTGATAAGTGATTTATAGTCTGTTAAGATCCCGAAATGTTTTCTAAAAATGTTCTGTAAAAAATCTGATAAATAATACATTATATTGCCACTTTACATTCTTTTTTTGCATACCCCTTCGGTGAAACGGCGTGATGGTTAGTTAGTTAATAATAAATAATGAATGTGTTTTTTAATAAACTTAAGGTGTTAGCACTGTGGAATTCCATAATAACGATTTTTCTATGAATTTAAACACTGTTTTTTTCCACCTTTTGATAAATGTGTTGATACAAATAATTTAAATTTAAATTCATATAGAAATAGAACTGCGACAATATCACATATTTAAAAAAATACCTGTACCTGATAGACCATGGAATGGACCGCTACACTGGTTTTTTTTTGACATACTTCTCACGCTTCCTCGACAAACATCTTGTCATGCACGCACGTCGATTTCTCCGACTCCTTTACGTGACCGACAATTATTGAATAAATACTACAGGATTATCACATGCCATTCATTCATTCATTCATTTCTCGACGCTACATCCCGGTGTGGGACTTGGCCTCCTCCACAACGGTCCTCCACTGACTTCTGTCTCTGGCCATCTCTCTCCATTCCCCAGTTCCTTCCATTTTCTCCCAATCTTGTTCCACGCAACCCGCCCATCTTTTCCTCGGTCAGCCTCTTGGTCTCTTTTCGCGAGGCACCCATCTGGATATAATTTGTGATGTTCTACCCTCTGGCATTCTTTCCACATGGCCAGCCCACCGTAGGCGTTGAGACTTACAGAATCTCACTTCTGTTTCCTAGTTAATTAGTTCTTCAAGTTCAAGGTTTCTTTTAATTCTGTAAGTCCCATCCTCTAGCGTGGGTCCAAAAAATTTTCTCAGTATTTTCCTTGTCACATCCCATAGCTTTCATAATACCTTTAACTTGTTATCGATATGTATCATTTTCTATCTTGATATTCGTATAATATTAATTCCAGTTGCACTAACTGAGATGAATTATTTATTACATTCATACTGTAGCGTACTTTGTCACAAACTGTTGCCTGCTCAAGTTGGTAATCCCTTGAAGTTGTCCAACAACTATTAAAATGGGTAGGCGCCTATTTCTTGCTTGCTCTGCTTGTTTATCAGCTTATATAATATTAATTATAACACATTTCATACAATAGTTACGTTGGCTTCCATGTTTTTGAATTAAGATTTATGTTTTATCTCGTTCAATATTTGAATAAGCATTTTCCTGTAACATCATAATTATAATCTAAAGACACAACAACAACAACATCAACAATAAACCATCACGCCGTTTCCCTAAAAGTGTAGGCAGAGAGAATGGACCGCCACACTTCTCTATCCTCAGGGATGCAATATCAATGTTATGATTCTTTCTAATTCTTAATATTAATGTTTTTATGCTTCTCTTATAAATTCTTATAATGTAATTGCAAACCATCTGGAAATATATGTCTTTAATGTTTGTAGTTTTTATTCAAATAAATGAAATGAAATGAAATCCTGACACACTTGCTTCCTCCCCATTTAACCGAGTCATACACGATTGTCGATTCTTCCGACATTTAAATTTTGATTGATTTGGTCGTGCCATGTTTTCCTCGGTCTTTCTCGACTCCGACATTGTTAAAGTATAATTTCTTAACAATTCGTTCTTCAGTCATGCGTTCCATGTGACCAAACCAACCCTTTCATATTTTTTTCGTAATACTTTCTTCCGCTCAACATTCCTTCCTAATATCGGCATATAAAACTCTATCATACATATCTAATCACACATGCGTCTAAGCGATCTCATCTCTACCGCATTTATTCTACTCTCATCCTTCTTCAGACAGTTCCATGCTTCGTTTTCATACGTGAACGGAGATTTTCGCTTTCATTGATAAATTCTCGTTTCTAATAACGCACGCATGTCGATTTTTTTAAATTAGAATATGTTCGTCTTTTTACAATTAATTTTATTGAGATTAATTTGACTTATTTTCTATTCGCAGTTTCTATACAACTTTTAATCATTCTTAACTCAACCAATCTTTCTATTTGTCCAAACCGTCTTATAAGTCCAAAACTCATACTTATGTTTATAATATTTTTTTAAATATGTATTTTTTTTCAAATTTCAACATTGTTTCAGCTGCGTACATTTATTACAAAGTTTAAGCTGCTGAATAAAAAACATTCACTACATATGTTGTATGCAGTAAATGTTTTTTTTAATATATACTATGATTTATAAGGTTTTTAATGGCGTATAAATTGCTGTTGTTATAGCAACATCGGTTCAATAAAATTTCTCATTTTCATTGAAAAACTCGTATTTTAATTTTTTATTATTGTGTATTGTAATCAGTTTTATGGAAGCCGTAAATTATTAATCGCCTCTCGTCTGGGCGGTTATTGCGGGCATTATTATTCCTTGTAATTTTATAATGAAAATATATTTCAAAGAATCGGCCCGGATGGAGGATATCGATCTTAACAATGGCGTTCGTAAGATCTTCATAATAATTGATAATGTATGTAGTCAGATAATATATGGAAATGTTTTTATTAGATTTTCAAATCAAATCAAATCAGTTAACTTCTCAAATATATTACAAACAATAAACGGTTAAGGCGTGTATTGAGAACAGGTAAAATATAATACTACATATATATAATACCAGGAACGCATGAGAGATGGTTCGATACTCTCAAAAGTCAAGAGTATTTATTTGTCCTCTGAACATACTTTCACTAATATGAAAGACGTCGATCTCCTAAGCGATCATGTGTATAACACAATATATTATTTATTTTCAAACAACTGTTTGTAAAACCTGATTATAATATATTTAGTGTCCTTCCACTTGTGTTTAACGTCGACCGGTTTCGGCAGCCTGCTGCCATCACTAGAAAATGGCAGCAGGCTGCCGAAACCGGTCGAGGTTAAACACAAGTGAAAAGACACTAAATATATAATAATAAATAAATTTTGTATCAATTATTATTATTATTTTCATTATTTAAAATGAGCCAAGAAATTTAAATTAAAAATATTAATTATATTCCAACATATGTTAGCAAAAAAACTTTTGCAACAATTACATAAAAATAAATTTTGATACTTGTAATAACAGTGTTTAAAAATTAAAACATTTGATCATGTTAAAGCATCATAGTGTTTCGGCCAAAACAATAGAGTATCCATTTATTTTCAGTTTATATTGGTCTACCGATGATGAAGGTGTAATATCTTCAATATATGCAGAGAAAAATAAACTTAAAAATGGAAATAACAGTGTTTTCGTTCATAAAAAATACATATATTATTTAAGTTACAGTCAGTATTTTTTGTTTTGTTTTATTTTGAGGTTATTTTAAAGTTATGTAATAAATATGAAATAATATTTTTTTTGTTATTTACCGAATCAATTTATATTTTGAATTATGAAAACCAATAAATTCCACGATAGTCTGTGTAAAATCTTATTTACAATGTATTGTAGCAATAATAATACTTAGTTATTTTATTTATCAATTTAATGTTAAGTAATCTGGCAAAAGAAGGATGAGAGTGGGATAAATGCAGTTGAAATGAGATCTCTGAGACGAATGTGTGGATACTCTGTATGATAGAGTGTCGAATGAAAATATAAAAAGTGAATGCGGTGCGAATTATGGTGTCATGAACAAAATAATGAAAGGATCATTAATATGGTTTGGACACATGGAAAGAATGAATGAAGAGAGAATGGTAAAAAAAGTATATGTTAACGATGTAAATGGAACTAGAAATAGAGGAAGACCGAGGAAAACGTGGCACGATCAAATTAATCAAATATTGAATGTCGGCCACGTGAGGAGTCAGAGAAATCGACGCGCGTGCATGACACGATGTATGAATGTTGAGGAAGCGAGAGAAATATTTCAGGAAAGAAACGTGTGGCAGTCCATTCTTTCTGCCTACCCCTTCGGGACGGCGTGATGGTTAGTTAGTAAGTTAATAATCTCAATGACAGCAAATGGCAAATGTTAATCATAGAGCTAATAAATTTAATTTTTTTTTTACTTAGATTTAATTTCCACGATCCTGTTAAGCACCATACACCACTTACGGTATAATGTAAACTTTGTATAATATTTTTTTCTTTTTACGAAATAGTCTTATTAGCAAATAACACTTTATCATTTTCCCACTTAAAAAAAATATTAGCGCCACTGGATAATGGTGTATTTAAGTTTCTCGTGAACGTAAAATATGTTTAATCTGTTATTTATGCAAAAATTTGAAGATGAAATAATTAATCACCCCCCACACTCCGCTCTGGTAAAGATGTTTTAATTAAATATGATTAATTTTGTTTGTGATTGATTCTATACAATTAATTTTCGATACTATATTTAAATATATGTTTTATCGTAGTAAATATTATTTGAAGAGAATTTCAGTTTACAAGAAGATGTTTTAAGGGAGTGGCATGTTTCGCCATGCTAAGGAATTATCAGATAAAATCTAACAAATATGATAATGCCCTACCAAGGATAAAAATGACACTTTATAAAAAATAACGTTTAGAACACAAACGTTTTCACTTATATAAAATTTGCATGATGAAAACGCCATCGCTTTATTGTTTTTACAGTATTTTTATATTTATATATGTATATAAATATTTGTTACAAATTTATTTCGCCTTGCGAGGGTATTCCCAAACTATATAGAGTTTGAGAATGCCCTCGCAAGGCGAAAGAAATTTGTAACAACTATTTATATATTTTTCTTTTTCTTTTTTTATATACTTTGTATTTACAACACTATGTCTGATATGTAATTTTAATAGTGTTGTATATACCAAGTATATAAAAAAAGAAAAAAAAACAAACAAAAGATCTATAACACAAAGTATGGCGAACATAGAAGAAACTATTTATATATTTTTATATAATTATTATTATTATTTTGTTGAATCACTCTTTACACCATGACAGCATGTGCCAAATCGATGTAAAGAGTATTATACTCGTAGTTATCCTTGTGATTCTCGTGACATGTGATAGGAAGCTAATCTATCGCCATTTTATTGTCACGTGAATTCTACACCAGACCAAAGACAGTTTGACAATCACACTACCCTCGCCGGGAATCGAACCCGGAACCTTCGGGGTGGCAGTCAATGCACTTACCACTCGGCCACGAAGGTCGCCATAATATATACTAATTTTAAAAAAATACTTCTATTATTATGTATATTTTTAAAACCTTATTTTATTATTATTTTATTTATTTATTAAAGTTGTGCACATAAATTATAGTTCTATATGTTAAATTATTGAATTGTAGATGAATTTAAAGTATTAAAAACAATTTTTCTATTTATTTTTATTATATCAAAGTCTTTTTTTAAGCACTTAGAGACCTTCGCCTCTCAGTTTTATATCTTATTTACGAGATTATTATACATCTGCACCGTGAACTGCATATAGATCTAAGCTATAATTTCTACCTACATTTTTCTAACCTTACATACGCATGCGTAATAACTTATTGAATCTAGACAGGATGGGTGTATACATGAATAATTATTTCGAATTTCGTAATGTTCGTACGTATGTTAATACACCACACACGTGCAACTAGATTTTATGCATTCAGATGTCATTGTACTTACCTTATTACATTGCCGGTACATTGTCCGCGATCGATAATGAAATCATGAATTACTGCTTCCTTGATTTATTATTTTGCGTATGAGTACCGTACGAAACGCAAACTGTGTATGAAATGTAGAATTTGTACAATTAATAATGGCGTCACACATAGAGTCGTTAAAGATGACGTAAAGTCGATTGTGTACGATATTAGGCACTACATATTAAATATTCCAAGTCTAAAGAAAAACAGTTATTTTGACAACAATTTGATAATAAATGGTTTTACGCAAATCTCTTGATGGAAGTTCATTTTAAATAATAATTAAATAAAACGATGTTTATTTAACTATTTCCACTTTTCATCGACCGACCAGTCTGTCGATGCCAGCGAGCCTTGCGAAACCGGTCGCTGTCGAAATAAAGACAAAAGTGGAAGTAGTTAAAAAACATCGTTTAATATAATTATTATTTTATTTGATAATAGTTTATTTTTGTTTTATTATACCTATTTAATTTTATTATTTACCGGTTTCCATACCTAATATATTTTTTTTGTATATGTTAATTACATATTTCAATTATTATATTTGCATTCTTCTAAAAAATCTCATTTCTACTGCATTTATTTTACTTTTATCCTTTGTTTGCCAGTTCAATGCTTCACTTTCATTAATAATGGTCGGTACAAGTCGGCACCATTGTGCACTGCCATCTTAGCTTTTTTTTTATTTCTTCTTCTTCAAGTGTCCTGTCGGGTCCCCCCAACGTTGGCGATCACCTCGGCAAACCTGTCCCAGTCGCTTGGGACAGCTCCTCCACACTTCGGTCCACTTCCTCACGTTTCGCAGCCAGGACATCTGTCTCCTACCGGGCTCTCGGTGTCCCTCAATTTCCCCCTCCAATATCAGTTTGAGAAGGTGGTACTTTTCCCCATGCAGTACCATAGATGTGAAATCTTCCGAACCTTGATAGTTGATAACAGCTCCCTGTCAACTCTTTTTGGATATAATTAGTAAACTATGAAATTTTGGCCATGTCAACGTGCGTGCATGGCACGATTATGAGATTATACGATTATGTCACAAGTCCTGTAAACGCCTCGACCACCATATTCTGTTTCCAAAACAATTTAC
>JAHDVF020001531.1:0-17617 GCA_022606425.2 Lepidostoma basale
TGTATATCAACATCTTGAAGGGTAAGGTTATTGCGATGCAGCCAACTGTTCAGTCGTCGAGAAATGACAATGTGACGAATGAATGAGATTTCGTTGTCTTCATGAAATTGTGTCATTTCAGTCGAAGTCGACGTGAGTTAACGATATGAACAAGGCGACAGATCGCGTGAAGTATTGAAATGCCCAAGCGCCAAACGAGCATTGATCTAGAAAAAAAGCATTGACTCGTGAATAGAGAAATAAATTTTTCTTGAAATGAAAATGTAGATTTGATCATTGTATAAAAATTCATCTGTTTTTTTGTGTTCGATCGGCTTTCAACCTTTATCTGAGAAATCTAACACAACAATGTTTGCATGACATACAAAACAGCAATATTTTTGGCAAAGAAACGAAGTAAAATGTCAAACTTATGTTTATTGTTGAACGTTCCCTATTACTTCGATTGAAATTTCAATGGATCATACTTCTCTCATATCGTCGAACCTTCTTGAATTCTTTCTGCGGCGGCTGATCACAGCGATGCGTCACTTGTCTAAATGATTGACATTTGATGAATGAAATTTTGAACGTTTTGTGTTAACCAGAGAGAATAATTTTGTGATGAGAGAAATGCACAGCCGTTTTATTTAGTCTCTAAGATAAGATTGAAATCATATAAGGTTGATTGAAAACGACGAAAACAAAAATATAAAATCAAGGGAAAAAAAACGAACTGGAAATTGTCTTCGATGAGATGGAGTTGCAATCAAAATTTGAGTTGTCATCTTCTTCATATTGTTTCATGGCGACAAATTGATAACTAAGAATAAAATCAATGACATTGACAATAAAAAATCGCTCGAAACGTTGACAAACAATTTCTTCTTCTTGAGTTACCTTCTGTTCAATCGGTATGAATTATTGTCAGATGACATTGCACTTTGTTTCGGTTGCATTTCTCGATTGTTGCGATGAATCATGTTGTCGAATATATTCATTTGTTTGTTGCAATTTCGTCGCATTGTTATCCCTAAACAAAATAAATGATTCAATAGAATAAAATGATAGATATTATTGAGTACTTTGTTTTGGATCGTGGATTTGTATTGGACCACGTGTTTTTCATCATTGTAAGTTTGTTCGTCAGTGATGTTTGTCATTTTTACCAACGATGAATGAATTTCTTTCGAAACATTGTTTTTATTTTCGAATACGGTCAATTCGATGGATGTTGATCGTTGAAGGACAAATTTGTTTCTCGCGTCAGTTGGAAATCATATCACCGTAGGGTGGTTTTGAAGGAAACGTTGTCGATCAAAACAGATGACATATTCAGAATCAGCATACTGAACTACGTCGACTACCGTTGAGATCTCTGATGGGTACATCAGCATCCCAGTAAAAATAACTAATGTAAATTTACATGCACAGAACAACAAACGAACGTAGCGCTAGACTTGAACACGTTACACATGAATCATGGTTCAACCAATCAGTCTTTCCTTTCAACGTTCGTTGTTCTCTGCCTTCGCATAGCTCATTTCTGTCCAACAAAACTGAACCGGTTTACCGCCTATTCATCTATTACGTGATTCTTCTTATGGTTCGCATTAATGACGATTGAAGGATCAATTTTATTCATATTCACAAAAAATTGTACAGGCCATATAAAACACAAAAAATAGAGAGAATATGAAGAGCTGTGAATTTAACACAAAATATCACCGATGTTGATCGACTGATTGTTGAGGTTCGTTTTTGAATCGCAGCATAAAAGATTGTGACTGACGGGTGCATAAAAACAATCCAGAATTACTCTCAACCTAGACGCGCCGGTTTCTGCTGAAACCGTACAAAAAGAAACAAAGCTGGTTTCTTCCCTTGAATGATTGGCTTTGATTCTTGAAGTCGAAATTGAATATTGGCACTCCCCCTTAGGTATCCTTTGTGAAGGAATTCGTATTCGAGATCTAAACCATGTTCAATTTAAGTGAGAGATGCATAACGCTTTGACCCGCCGAGTCGTTTGATTAACGAAAACTGTTCCGGGCTTAACGGGTATTTGCCAGCTCGGATTTCACCTTTCCGCTTGTCTATCGCTGCATTGTAAATAAGCCGTTGCACATGTGGGGCCAGAGAGCCAGCGATCCGTACTGGTTTTGGTTGTCTGTGTTTCACAGATGGTAGAAGATCCCAAGGATCGATGGCGAATGTATGTAAGTTAATCCAAAAATTTGCTGGATAATTTCGTTTACGAAGGGTCATCTGAAAACAAGAAGAACGTTGCTAGACGAACTAATGGAATATTCTTTTTAATAGGAACTGTAAAGATGTTATACAAAACCAATATATGCTATTAATGATGTGAAAAACAACGGCAACATGACCCTTTTTTGTTGTGGTAGTGATGTCCACGACGATATTTTCTACCTAAATAAGAAAGAAGATCAAAGATCATTATGAAAAGTTTAAATTTGAAGCTTCCAATAAACAAACAACGGTTCCAACGAAGACAAATAGTTACGAATGTCCTCGATAGACACACCAATGATTAACTATTTATCGATATTTGGCTCAATCCCATGTTCATTTTATTCCTGAGTTTTGTTTGCCACTCAAAAAGGTTACCGTTGAATGAATTCTGTTGGTATCGATGATACACGCCTGGACGATAATCATGCGGTTGATCGTACCAACGTCGTGAATAAGATCGGCCGACGAGTATGTGATTCATAAGAGTATTTGTCTCATTTGTTTGTGACTCGCTTGAAGTACTATCGTTAAATTCTTCCAATTGTTCATTTGATGAACAATCTGCAGCAAAGGATGTGTTACACTATACAATTCACATCATGTGTTCTATTCTTGCCTATCGACGTCAATGGAGTTTGTAATTGTGTTACACTACTAAAGCTCGGCGTGTTGTTGTCGATCCCTGCCAACGATGTGAAAGACGAGCTCTTTGCCTCACTAAAAAGAAAGAAACATCGATAATTTTCACGGGAGTTCCTTTATACCATATTTTAAAAAATACAACAGATGCGCGATCACTAAATGAACCTCTGATTTTTGAATCAGAGAAAAATAATCACTATGAAGAAAAGTTTGATCTTAAGCGATGAATTCCTTGCCCACACGAAAAGCTGATTAAGTTTGATAGTTAACCACTCTTGTATCTTTCCAGAATCGTTGTGATATGTTCACTTTCAGTTTTCAGTTTCTTTTTCGATGAATCTCGTGATGCATGGCAAAACAAAAGAATCCAAAAGGCGAGCTTACTTTTCACCAGAGTTGTTAGGTGTAGGTAGTTCGATAATAAACGGCGTTTGATCAGTAGAATTATTGATACTAATTCGGCACGTATCACCTACTTGAAAATGAATCGGAGAACATGCAATGTCACGCGTTTTCTGTTGTGGAGGACTAGCACCCGTTGCTGTGCTAACTTTTTTATGTTAAAGTTCCATTGAATCGATGCAGTTCAAAAATCTTCAACAAAAAGTTATCCGACAAGTGCGAAACAAGCGATTGATCGTTGATTTTCATCGATTCAAATTATTTTGTGATTTCAAAACATCGTTGAATCTTTTGAACTGAAGGGTGCGAAACGAACAGAAAAAAATCATACCTAAACTTTCATTGATTAGGTCAAAACTGAAATTAAAAAAAACGTAAATTTCGCCTTTTGAAACAAAACTGATCTCACACATTAGCTTTTGGATAATGAAAAACAAAAATAAGTACAAATAGAAATTTCGAACGTTTTGTTACGATTTTTATGATGCAAAAATTAACATGACAGTATTGTTCGATTGTTGTTTGAGAAATGATCAGATATCGTTGAGCGCATTTTCATTTCGGGTCCTAGTGGATTCCTCATTTTTTATATCAACAATTCTGAATTACTGTAGCAATTAGCAAGCAATCTTTAGCGATAGAAGTTTTGGATGTTGACATCGCTTTCACTTCTTTCCATGGATCAACCGAAATTAACTGATCGAAACATTCTGAACATTATTGTAAATAGCATCTGGTTTTGGAGTGAAACACAATTACAAAGAACTGTTGATTATTTATCGCTTCTCTTTTCAGCATTTAAACATCTGCACGACGCCAAAACGATCACTTTGACTCGAATTCACAAACAAATGCTCGCTTCGTATTATTGTTGATCAGTGATTCGTTTTGATTTTGAACAAATTCTTTCAATAGTTGATAAGCGGTTCCTTGAATAAGTGAATGTATCTCATTCATCACAGGTTAAATAAAAAATCGTGAAAGTCATGCTGAGAGTGAAAATTTAAATTCAAGTAGAACAACGAATTCGCTATTAAATTAAGTGCAAACCGTTCTTGCTTTTCTTCGTTTCAATAAAGATGTTGAAGCATAAAGCAATCTACTACTGTTGCTGACGACTTTCAAATGAATGAAATTGCATCCATTTATCGAAGAAACCATAAAAGTGCCTTAGAGATTCTAACTTTGCTTACAATCAGATGAATACTTGTTTACAGACTTATCTGATCGAATGCTAACTTTCCACTTTTGGATGACAGATTCAATCAGATAGTTGACTTTAACATTCTGAGATATTAATCATTGAAACGAATGAATAAACCTCTGGATTCTTCCTTGTGCTGCACTAAATGTTACCGGTTTTAGTTCTGAAAATCATTGATTAACTTTTTCTCGCTTCAATTACATTTAAATAGGATCGATCAATCTCTCGCTGGAAAGCAATCAACACATGCATATTTCTTTCAAAACTAAAAATAGTAACTGGAATTGAACGATTCAACAATGTTTTGAAATCACAAAATAATTTGAATCGATGAAAATCAACGATCGATCGTTCAGTTCTTTTCAGGCAATGTATGAAATTTTGTCTTTAGCCAGTCGAGCACGTGTTGTCTGCTTTAATGATAGCATTGTTAGAGAGAAAGTCACCTAAACATGTCGGTCTCGATCGTTTCAAACTGTCGATCGATCGCTTGTTTTGCACTTCTCGGATAACTTTTTTGTTGAAGATTTTTGAACTGCATCGATTCAATGGAACTTTAACATGAAAATGCCCGTCTTTTGCGAGGAAAAAGTCGCGAAAAGTTCTCACGAAAATAATGAGCAAATAGATATACAACATCAACAATTAATGTGTCACTCTGTAGCAATGCTGTTCGTTTTTAGGAGAGATTATCTGCGAATCGTTGAAGCATTTTTCTTGTTGTTTTTTTCGTCTCAATCTAATAATTTTTCACAATTCAGATCTGTAGATGTTTTTAAAAGGATTGTATTTTCAATTATGAACATAGTAGCGATCGACAATGAAGCATCATGATAATCCATTTCTCTAGATGAATCTGTCATCGCCGATGATCATCGATAAAGTTTATTGATAATAGATGCATCCTTTTTTCTTTTTAAAATTGTTGTTTGAGAAATATTCGCAAAGTTGATGATCAAAATCGGTTCGTGGCCGTCAGAAGTACACATGATCGTGATTCTTTCGTTTCCTGTGTGCAGTCTGTATTCAATAACGAAGTGTTTCGTTGAACACGTGTACAATCTTGCAGACGTCTCGAGAAAGAAATCGAATCCGACGAAAAGGAGAACATTTGTATATTTGTTGAAACCGTGAAAAGATATCAAACTGGTTTGTGTGAAATCTTCTTCAAGCAAAATTCGTTTTCGAAAGTGGTAAGAAAATTTGAAGTCGCTTCTGGAAATCATCAATAATACGCGAGAATGAAGAGTGTTAAACTTCAGATAGACGTATCGATGTATGAATCAATCGAACAGTTGAGGGAGAACGAGGCACTAGAACATATAAGAAATTAGTGCGCGAACTTGAAATTAAAAGATACAGCTCAGATGTCAATCCAATCATGAGAGCTAGCAAAAACGCTATTTCACTTCTTCTTTCAAGAAAGAATCCACGACCGCCTTCAACACTGACCGTTTACATACCGATGAACGCTCTCGAGTTAATAAACGATGATGTACGAGCTATTGAAGTGACGAACGAAAATACTTCGCAAGCATCTAGTAGTCATGATAACGAAAACAATCCAGAAGATGTTGTTTCTGTTTTTGATTCTCGTCATAGTTCTTTCTCAGACGCTGAAATACACTTTGAGATAATTGGTGATTATCTAACAGTAAAAGTAAATTTTGAATATTTGTGCGAATATTTCCATCATTCTCTATCAACGAAGTCTAATGCTATGAACATAACGAGGTTTCAAAACGATGTATGTACTTATGTATTTTCCAAGTTGAGCTATTCCATTGATGTTCAACGTCTCAAAAATGAAATCAGTCGTAAAATAGGTTATATTATTCAATATGCACGCAAGAAAAGTAATGGTAGAAGTATGATCAAGCTGTTGCGTGAGATGAATGTGTTCGTCTTTACATTCAAGTCGTTGAAAGTAGTAGAATCTAATCAATCTACTTGCTCTGGTAAAAGCTCAAGCGACGATCATAGGTTTAAACCTTGCTTGGTGACCCGCAAGATTAGCGAAAAACTATCCGTCATTCAATTCTATCCATTCCGAGACAAACTTTACATCACAATTAGCAGTGATTTGATACACGATGCATTGAAAAATTTCGAAATACTGAAGATGCTCGATATAAACGCACTATGTCGTACGATCGTTGAATATAGTTCAAAGTTATCGTTTTCATTGACTGTTGATGGCATTTCCACGGATGATCATGAAATGAATAAGAATGATGCTGATGAATTCTTGAATTTAGACCTCGATGGTATCATAGGAAGAAATTATCAAACGAGAGGTATTATTAAAAGAGTTTATCAAGAAGATCCGATTTCAGTGGAATCGAACCTAAATATATCTAGACAAAAAAAGAGAACAAAAGAAAAGCGAGATCTTCTTCATCTGAAAGATACTTACAACTTATCCGATGATGCACTGAATGCGATCTTTCGATATCTCCAAAATAAAAAGCAGCTGTATTCACTAGGAGAAATAGAACGGTTGCGTAAAAAGACGAATGCACGATTTCCTATTATCGTCACAAAGTCGAGTGCTTATGTTAGTTTTGCGTATGCTGTGCGTACTGCGATATATATCGCTCAGAAACATGAACTGAAATTGAAGGATTATGACGAATTGAACATTCGTTTTAATATGGACGGTACTCTCTTAGGAAATAAGCATATTGTAGCGATTTCCATCAATTGCATTGAAGGAGGGGTGGAGTGCCAAAATGCGAAAAATCTTGTCCCTCTGGGATTGTTTGAAGTACAAAAGGAGAGCACTGAAATTCTTCGTAAAAGTCTACCGACGGATTTCATATCACATGTTAAATCTTTGAAACGTATTTCAATTGGATCAAGAAACATTGAACTGCGTCTCCGACTTGGTGGAGATTTGATGAATGCGGTCTATGTGTATGGGCTCTCGGGTTTTAGTTCTAATTATCCTTGTGTCTTTTGTACTCAGCATAAAGATGACGTTCATGTAACTGAAGGCATTGTTTACAACAAGCAAGTTGTTGAAGGCAAAGGAAAAAAAACAAGAAGACAACAACTGTTCTTGTTGGTGCGACTTCATTCCACGACCAAGCGAAGAAAGCTCGTTCATTAGCTGAACAAGCATCCTGCCTCGCACGAGGGTCGAATGAACTAGGTTATAAAAGTGAGCCACTGTTTGGTGACCTTTTCAATTACAAAGATTACTGTATATTGATACATTGCACATGAAGCTACGTGTGTTTGATGTTCTATTAAAAGGTATACTCACATGTGCGTCACGCACCGGTAAATACGGAGCAGAACATACGTACATCTTCAAGATATATTTTTCACTGAAAAATTTCCGTATGAAGAGATCCTTGCTGCTGATATCGCCAAATCAGCCCGAACCGTCGTTGAGAAATTTAAAGAAATTTTACGGGAACTGAAAAGATTACAAATAAGGCAGAAAGGAACACTCAAACAATTATCGTTAGAATTTGTCAAAGAATGTCGACAAAGTGGCCTTCGCACAACAGTAACTCCATACATTCACATAATTGGCAATCATCTGCATGAATTCGATGATTTGCTTGAACTTGGAGACTACAATATGCAGGGGGTGGAGAAAAATAATGATCTTCTTTCGCGTCTTTACTTTTCATCTACGAATCCAGCAAGGAATCCATTGTTGATAATGCTTCAAAAACTCTATCGGATGCTTGAAATCAACTTTGGCAGCATCGAAGACTTGAATGAAATGTGTAAATATGCTGGAGCTGACGTGTATGACTTTGATGATGATGAGAGTTTTATGGACGATGATGGCAAAGAATTTCAAAAAGAACCCAGTAATGAGAACAAAAGCATGCATAGATCTCCAATCAATTCAAACATTACCGAATCGGATGATGAGAGTGAGATTGACCAAGTTTGCTCATGGTCACCTGAAAAGCGAATGAATTCAATATTAAAACGCTCAAAGGATCGCTTTCGCAGTTTTCGACGATCTTAATTGCAAAAATCCTGAGGTTTTTGATGAACGAATGATAGATATTCTCTTGGTTGACAAAGAGCTATTAATGTATTCTAGAAATGTACTGTGATCGTATAGATAGTTTTCGTTGTGTTTATTTTGGTACTACTGTAATTAAAATTCGCATTGATTACGACCATTCTGACTAATATTCGTCCAAGAAGAACCAATTAGTCGTAGAAAATTGTCAAAGGATTCCTATCAAGATTTTTCAGTGATTTTCGATGATCATTCTGATTGTGAGTACCATTTTGCTAATAACGTAATACATAGATACTTCTCTGATTTCGTTTGACTCAATATTATTCCTGCAGTCACTTGCAAGTCAATGCAATGATTGACACTCATCGTAAATACTGTTTGCCGGGGTGATTCTTTGTAAAATATCGATTGATGTCTCAAATTATCTCGTCTGGTTGTGTTTGGGAACATGATCTCGGCAATTTTAGTTCCAGGACTGTGATTGAAAATAAATTTTATTTTTGAAAAACATGCCGATCGTGGTATGAAAATTGAACTTCCTATTCTCCTTCACTACTGTGGTGTTCATTTGTATAAATCGATGTCCAAATGCTCGAAGAATCGATTTGAACACGAATAGAGACAAAATCGTCATTGGTATTGCACCGTCAAAGATGCGAATTTAGATACCATCGATCGTCCCCTGTTGAAATTACTTTTCTAATCATGTCATTCAATGAAATGAGTCGATCATTCATCAAAAGACAAATGTCTTTTTTGTGTTTCCAAATTGGTTGATGATTGCTTTTTTTGTTTCGGCCATCGTAATTGATTTCCGTAGCTGATTACCCTCATCCTCAGCTAGTCAATTCACCGAACATCAACGACCCTTTCTCTTGATTAATCAGCGACTGCACTCTAAACGTGATAAATTTGATCAACAATCATTTGTAATGTCTATTTCGCTGATGTAGGATATCTTGGGTCAGGATTCGCGTTTTTCTCCGGAAGGATTCGGCCCTGCGAACTTTCCAACTTTGTGACAGTACTTTCCAGGTAGATTCACTCCAGCTATCGAATACACACCTCCTGATCCGACACGTGGCTCCGGTCAGCCGCGAATCCGCCTTCAAAGGTCAAACCTGGGTTTTAAGCAAACCTGTCGATTCTCTTGAAAACTACCAGTTCATTACGATTAATTTAGACTGCTAATCGGATAATGTCCGTTTTGAAGCCCCGGTTGAATGTTTTCGATGAAAATAAAATGTTTATTTATTTGGTCTGATTTTATATGTTTAATGAAATTTTCAATGTGATATAAATGTCTTATTTAGTCTCTGTTTTTGAATTTTATTTTTGCCTATGTGTTTCTTTTCTCATGTGTCAAGTGAGAACAGTAAGGTCAGTTAGGGGCGAGAGGGCAATTGCTCTGAAAATTTTAGAGGGCACAAGATTTATTGCCCCTAGTATTAAGGAACGTTTTGCAACGTCGTAGCTCCCATCTATAGTAGCACAGAATATTTATTTTATTTGATAAACTTCCGAACCATTAGGAAAAACGCTTTTTCTCTACCTCTATCAATGTATTACGTTCAATACTAACATCTTTTTCTTCAAATAATACCAATTCACTCCTTGCAATGACCGAGAAAAAATACACTCGACTTCTATTTCAAAAACAAACCTCATGTGACTGTAATACAATCAAATCCATATGAACTGTTGAATCAACTGTTAATGAATATCTATTTGAACAAGTTTTAAATTCAAATAACTCAACAACAACATCATCTTCTATATCTTCAACAATAACGTGGTGTTAGTGATGAATCAAATTCCTCAATGTTCATAAGCAGTTTATGGTGGTGTGGTTTCCGCCGAATCTGTACAACGAGATCCAGCACGTGGGCCAAGATTTGCAAAGGAGTTTACTTCATCTGGACCATATCAGCCGCTAAAATATACTTATCCAAGTGTTGATCAACGGCATTTCTAACAATGGTTTTAAAATATCAGTGTGGCTTGAATATAGTATTACAATGATAAAGCATATTGCTTTTTTTGCCGATTTGCCTAAGTGATACAGCGAAATCTGATCAGGCATTACTGTTATTGGTTTCAACAAATGGAAGAAAGGTATTGATAAGTTCAATAAACATCAATCAACTTATTACACAAACAAGCACATGAAACTTGGATCAGCGTTGAAAAAATCGAATTAATAACACGAATATGTTAAAGCAAATTAATCGGCAATATAGTGTATTTAAAAGAAATTATTCGAACGATAATATTTCTAGGTAAACAATGCTTATCTTTCTGAGGTCATCGTGAAGATGATGAAGCTGAAAATCGTGGTAATTTCATTGAATTACTTGAACTTCGTAGTCGTGACAACGCTATCATCAAAAAGAATCTTCCTTCGTTGAAATTTCTCGATCATAAAATCCAAAATGAACTACTGATTTTAATTCAAGAACAAATTACTGAACGAATTGTATCAGATATAAAGAAATTGAAATATTTTTCAGTTATGATTGATGAAACAACAGATATTTCAAAACATCAACAGGTGTCATTAGTGATTCGATATGTTGATCATTCTTTCAATGTATTTGAACGTTTTCTTGGTTTTCAACGAACAGTTGAAACAACTGGTGAAAGTTTGTTTAATTTATTAGTGGCATGGATCGAACAGCTTGGTTTAGATATTGGAAATATTGTTGGTCAATGCTATGACGGTGCAAGTTCTATGCGTGGTGAATATAAAGGTGTTGCAGCTCGAATGAGACAATTGGCTCCTAAAGGTATTTTGTAGTTTGAGTTTTTATACTAAATATAAGTTCTAAGCTCTTTGAAGAAAAGAATCAGTTTTTCAAGATTTGCATAAATGTGTATTAGAGCGATACATATACTAAACCGATTGATGAACTCGATATCATATGACTGTTTATCATTGTTGTTTAATGCGAAGATATAATCTTGAAAGATTAATTATAATCATAACAAATGGATTGCATATTAAAGAGTACCATTGCAGTCGCGTATTATGAAATAATCATTTAATATATTATGATATTCTTATAATATTCCATTTATTTGTAGCTATTTACATCCATTGTAACGGTCACGTGCTGAATTTATGTTTGGTCGATGTCTCATCAGCTATTGCACCAATTCGAAATAATTTTGGTGTTGTTCAAGCTCTTTATAATTTGATCGAAGGGTCAGCTAAACGTCATCATGTTTTTGAAGATGTACAAAAACAAGCTGGATTAAAATCAATTGTTATGAAAAGTTTATGTGAAACTCGTTGGACTTGTCGATCAGATTGTTTATATGTTGTACTTAATCGTTACTCAGAAATACTTGATGCTCTAGAAACACTTGACAATGGACATGGACTTATCATGCTCAATACAATCAAAAGATTGGATTTTATTTTTCATTTACTTATTATGTATGAAATATATTCTATAACAAACGTATTATCGAAATATTTGCAACATACGAATATTTCGTTAACTACGTAGTGCACTAGTTCATGTAAGATTAACAATTGAAGCATTAACAACATTGCGAACAGAATCGAAATTTGAAGAGTTTTGGAACAAAGCAATTGATATTTGTGAAATCAATTATATTGAGGGTCAAGTTGAAGTCCGGAAAAGAAAAATTCCAGCAAAGTATGGAGGTGGTTATGTAATGCCAGATCATTTTTCAATTAAAGATAATTATCGTGAAAATTCATATTTTGCAGTCATCGACAAGATAATCACTACCATTGATAATAGATTCGAAGAAAATAACGTGGGTGTTGTTGTTTTATGTGAAAAATTATTTTTGACGAAGGAATTACTTTCGTCTGACGAAATTCAATAATTAACTAAATTTTACGAATTGAATTATAATGACTGCAAAAGTGAACAATTGTTATACAAAACAGCAATTAACCAACAACAAACAATCGATTTGGACATCAAATCGATTACTAAATTTTTTCTCGATAAAAGTTTTCATCTCGTACTCCCAACTATGAATGAACTGTTTCGGATATTATGGACAATCCCGGTAAATGTTTGTGAGTGTGAACGAAGCTTCTCTTGTTTACGACGCTTGAAAACTTATTTGAGAAATACAATGAATCAATAACGATGGATATTGATGAAATTGTAACAAAATTTGCTATGAAGAATGAAACTCGACAAAGTGAATTTTCATAATGAAAAATGTGTTGTTTTTACTTTTATAGTCAATAATATGTATAGGTTTACTGTTATATATATTAAAGGTCTCGAATACATATGAAATAAATGATATAAATTCAAGAATTGTGCTTTGATTTCCGAAGAGATAAACATTTTGGATTAACGATAGAAAAATATTTGGTATAGTCACGAAAATATTTTATTGCGCCCCCCTACTTTTTTGTTGCTGGCCCGCCAGTGTTGAATGGTAAATAACAAAAAAAACAGAATTATTCTTTCAAACAGAATTCGTTCAAATCAGCCGTTGATTGTTTTCATTTTGAGATCGATAAATATGAAATGTCAATTCAAGGAAGAAAAGTTTCACATTTGAACTTCATCCTGTCTTCAGTTCGATCAAAATCAGGAAGAAATTCGTTGTATTTATTGTCATTATTTTGATCATCGAATTAATGAACATCGATCGTTATTTTTTTAGATCAAACGCCGCTTTTCTAGATTTTAGACGGAGTCAAATTGATCTTCTATGAGCGTTTATCCTTCAAGAAATTTTCTGTTTATTGTTTAGTTTTTCATCCGTGATAATGACGTGCCAAGAATTTATGTTGCTCTGAGTAATTACCACTCATCACATTCTATTTTAAGCAGTTAGAATCATCCAACAGTTAGGATCTTTCCATATGATGATGACTTGTCAAGATTACTTTAAAATATTTTAATATCGAATCACTTGCAGAACTGAGCTGAAGAGTTTCCTTTAAAAAAAATCTTCTCGCTCCTTAGGCTTTAGTGTGAAAGCCGATCAACCACGAACATTAGCTCTTATCAGGAGCATTTTCTTTGGCAATTCTTGCTGATCTAGCGGCCAAGTTACATTTACCCATTGCTTTATAGTATTGACACTTTTCTATTGTTATTCTTTTATGAATAGATGCGTTGCTTAAACACTTCCATTTTTGCATGATTCGCACCCAAAAGAGATTTTAAATAAAAGTCGAAAAAAAGAAAAGGACATTATATTTTCGCTGTCATACGTCGAAACAATGAAGAACTCCTCTAGATTCAGTAAAAACTAATATACGAAAGGGCTTTTTGCTCATCCAAGGAGGCACTCAGCAGAGATTAACACTCGCCCGTGTTAAGATACACCGCGCAAGGCAAATTTAAAGTAAAAAAAAATTTCGCGTTTTTTATACATCATTCGATAGATTAAATGCTGCTGATCGCGAATATCATTTCCCAGGATGTCAAAACTCTTTCTTCGCTGAGATATTTGCAAAATGCTGAGAGGGTCTAAAAAAAATCAAAAACACAACATTTTAGTAAAATGGTCGTAGTTTTTTCCCACTTTAGTTGTTTCACTCAACTCAAAGATTTTTGGATTCAGCATCAAAAGCTGAGTCTAGACAAGTAGTTTTCAAGTCTCCAGACCCAAAACTGGATTTCCAGGGGGATCAGGAATCTAGTTCATCCGAAAGCTTCAGACAGATTTTGCAGCCCTAACACAGGTTTTTCAGGAGGTACTAGAGTGAATATTCTTACGTGGTTAGATCTGCAAGATGCTTAGCTACAAAACAACAAAAAGTTTTTTTTGAAATTTTGTTCCCTCGCTGAGAGAAACGGTTTTTACTGGCACTATGGCGAAACGGCCAGATCGGTTTTTGGTGTTTTTGAGGTTTTTGATCGAAATGAAGTCTAGCTATTGTGAGATAGACTATAAAGCATGGCGAATTCAATGGACACATTGTTGGGATCTCTAGAAGGTTTCTGGAGGGTTTTCATAAGGACTTCAAGAGGTTTAACAACTTTTCTGTAGACATGTAACTATTTCCTTTATCAGTAGACTTGAGGTGTCTAAGTAAGGTATAAAAACAATCCACTTTTCTTGCAGAATCAGCTTCTAATATATTCTCGGGCTTTTTGCACAATTAAAATCACAATCAGTAACAAAAAACACAAGATCATCGCTTCGAAATCAAACTAAATATCCAGATTACTATTGCTAATCCTTGTATGATTTTGAACTTTTCCATCACATTTTGTACTGAAGAACATCTGCATTACTTCTGCATAGGTTTGTCCATCCTTGTACGCCTGCAAACACCGCCAAAATCTTCGTAGAAGTTTCATTGATATGTCTTTCTCACGGAAGTTTTCTCTTGATTCAATAATCAGTTTAAGCATCGTATTATATGTTTGATCCGTTTTTCGACGAACATAGAGTTTTTGTGAACACCAGAGGCCTTCTATCACATTGAGCTCACAGTGGAATTTAGGACACCACTTGATTGTCACGCCATATTTTGCGGCCAGTTGTTCTAAACGTGAAACCTTCGAAGAGATAATTTTGTGAGGGTGTAAGGTGTTGATTTAAAAATGAATTTCTTACAGTCTTAAAGGCTGGATGATCGGCCAACAGGGCTCGTAGGTCGTCGAGTTTAATCTTCGAGGGAACTTTGACAAGCAACTCCTTGGCAATTTCCTCAAGACCCTTGCTCTTACCCTTGTTTATGCCAGTTTGAAAGAAGCAGTGCAGGAGTTTTGTGTTTCCTTTTGCATCTGTATACTCTATCTTGTCGACAAGACACTTGGTTCCGATGCTCTTATTGAAATCTGATAGACTATGTGACTTTGCGGTATGAGTACGAGCATTGTCGACAATAATTTCGATGGTGTGATTTTTATATTCTGCTTTGAATTCAAGCAGTTGAAATAAACGCTCAAACTGTTCGAGGATTGCGAAGTTATCGAAGTACGAGTCGTGGCCGACATGAATTGAGGCAGTGGCACTTCGCTCAACATAGTTTATGTCAGTATCAGCTAAATAAAAAGGTTAATTTTGGTTTTGTTCTTGAGTAGAGACAACTACGATTCAGTAGCAACTCACCTTCCAGCTGTGGATATTTAACCAAAGCCCTGTCATATTCACCTTGAGAGAGACTGAAAAATGGTCCAGAACCGTGTTGAACTATGAAATCACTGATCATATTTGATCGCCCTCTTCCTTTCGAGTGGAAAGGAGCCTCATCTCCGAAGAACCACCGTTTGGCCGACACCTCACCGCTCTTGAATGTGCTTTCGTCGTGAACTAAATAAAGTAAGGACATTTCAGACTTTTCTCGTAAACGAAATAAACTGAGCTACGCACATAGCAAAATGCATGGTGTATTTTGAGTGGGAATCTTCCATAAAGGTTTTTCTTCCTCTGTGATAGTGTAGTAGAAATCCTTTCTACGAAGAAAGTAATCGATGAATTCCTGACGGTGTTCCACGACATCCAAACGTTCATGACCCTCAAAATAAGGCCGCTGCGAGTTCTCTTTAAATCGAGCCCCCCAACGGCGAAGATCCAAACGGCATGACGACACAGATCGAATTAAGGGGCTTTCCGGATCTCGAGTAAAAATTATGTTTTATAAATATGACAAAGAGGCACCTATTTTTATAGACTAATAACCTACCTTTGGTTGTGTTTGTTGCTTTATAAAACTTTTTATCTATAAATTTAGCCAAATCAAGGGCTGTGAAGTCAGCTGACTTCTTTGAGCACTGCTCAAGTGTATGCTCTCTGGCAGCATCTTCTAATTCAGGGAAATAATCATAAAACCCAGCCGTGTGTTTACCACCACTGTTCTCCCCTTGAAACTCCTCTAAATCACCACAAACAAACACTTCAGCCCATTTGTGTGCCGTTTGTGCCTTGAGTGCTCCTGGAATATAAATTATGCTTCGTATACATAGGAAAGAGGCACGGTATTATTTAGAAACTCACCAATATTTTGTAAGAAAGCATTGCAGTTATCCCAGCTGACTCCAAAACTTCTCAAAGTCGTGTAGACCAGTACACTGAGATACTTGATGGGACATTTGGTTTTGCAGAGTTCAAACAGATCAGCCATGTCGTTGATTGAGATTCTGTCTCTGAACTTCAGTGGTTCCATGTGATCATTGTCATCGACTTCCATTCCTTCTTGTTCATCATTCGACAATGTTTCAGGTTCATTGGTGAGACTTGCATTTAATGAACGACTTGCTCGCATAGTGTTCAAGTGAGCATGAAGTTTTCGTTTTGGACCCATATTAAACAGTAGAAGTTGTGAAAGTGACTTACCTGGATTGTAGATTAGATGATAAGATCAGATAAATTTAGTTGTATTACACATAATCTTTATGAACTGATACGGGTCTATTTATAGGACGGAGCGACGAAGAAACGCTTGAATACAAAAGAGAGAGATACATCATAAAAGAGAGAGAGATATCTCATAAAACAAAGAGATAGTGATTACAAAGCCCTGGAAAAGATAGTACGAATACATAGAGGGAGAGAGAAGAGAGAAAGATTGAAAAGAGCTGGAGAGACGACGGCTACAGCGATACCTACAAAATTTATGAGAAATCTCCTGAAGTCGTTATGAAAACCTTCCAGAAACCTTCTAGAGATCCCAACAATGTGTCCATTGAATTCGCCATGCTTTATAGTCTATCTCACAATAGCTAGACTTCATTTCGATCAAAAACCTCAAAAACACCAAAAACCGATCTGGCCGTTTCGCCATAGTGCCAGTAAAAACCGTTTCTCTCAGCGAGGGAACAAAATTTCAAAAAAAACTTTTTGTTGTTTTGTAGCTAAGCATCTTGCAGATCTAACCACGTAAGAATATTCACTCTAGTACCTCCTGAAAAACCTGTGTTAGGGCTGCAAAATCTGTCTGAAGCTTTCGGATGAACTAGATTCCTGATCCCCCTGGAAATCCAGTTTTGGGTCTGGAGACTTGAAAACTACTTGTCTAGACTCAGCTTTTGATGCTGAATCCAAAAATCTTTGAGTTGAGTGAAACAACTAAAGTGGGAAAAAACTACGACCATTTTACTAAAATGTTGTGTTTTTGATTTTTTTTAGACCCTCTCAGCATTTTGCAAATATCTCAGCGAAGAAAGAGTTTTGAC
>JAHDVF020001532.1:600000-754287 GCA_022606425.2 Lepidostoma basale
TGTTTTTTTCCAATCACTTGTTTCAAAGAGTTCTCCACCAAGTAGATTTCTTGGGGAGATTCAACACGGAGTAACAAACGAAGCTAATAAAAGAGAAAGGGAAGTTCATAACATTAAAGTTGGTATCTTGAAAGAAACGTGTCAGTAAATTTCTCAAATGGGTCAGAGAAATGGTTTCGAAGACCAAAAACCATATCTCTACTGATCGAGCGTTAACAGATTAATAATACAATATTTTTTGTAACGGCATAGTTGCTATGGTAATTATCTTTCCTTATTTATTGTTTTTTTTTAATAACGATAATTCTAAATAAATGAATAAATATTGATAAATGTTTTAAGTTGGAATAACACTGTAATTTAAAGTATCAACAAATACTTTTAAGTTGGCATCAGCAGGAGTTACAAATACCTGGAACTCAATTGTTTGTAATACCTGATGATGCTATCATAGGTTGGTCAATAAGCTGTCGCGACAATATCGTCTTCTTCTTCTTCAAGTGCCCTGTCGGGTCCCCTCAACAGGGCACTTGAAGAAGAAGAAGATTATATTGTCGCGCCACTCGGAACAGCTCCTCCACACTTTGGATGGCGGTCCACCCCCTTATGTTTTGCAGTCAGGACTACTGTCTCCTACCGGGCCCTCGGAGTCCCTCAATTTTCGCCTTCAATATCAGTTGGAGAAGGTGGTATTTTTCCCCATGCAGTGTTTGACCCAGATGTGAAATCTTCCGAACCTTGATAGTTGACAACAGCTCCCTGTCAACTCTAGTTCCCTTCAGGACTTCGGTATTCGTTACCATGTCTGTCCAGGGAATCTCATGATGACCATGAGACAATTTCATGATAAATAATAAATAATAATAATAAATAAATTGCGATAATTTTAATAACAATATTTCAAAATTAACACATTTAATGATTGTAATTATTTAATTATGAGTGTTTATATATTTTTAAAACAATAAGTAAAAAAAAAAATTACTATTGCAACCATACAAAAAGCGAAAAATATCTTCGTCATCAGGAGAACGATGTAAACAGCTCCGGATGAGGAAGGTGTAAAGCTTTCGAAACATGCCAAGCAAAATAAACTCAAGGTAGAAAAAACAGTGTATTTATTCATAAAAAAATAAACATTACAGAATTCCAGTGATAACGCCTTCAGTTTGTCAAATCATTATGTTTCGGCCATAACAATGGATCATCTAACATGTTTGGAGTTTTTATTTAATTATCTCGTAAGGGAATGCTAAGTTGCGCCATAGAACCGGCTGAGATGGTACGGCCAAATCATGCGGCACTCAGATGAGCATCTTCAACAGAGGGTGATAGAGACAGACCAGCGACTCAGAAGACGTGGTGAAATTTCTTATATTATATATTATATAAGCAACGGTGAAAAGTTTGAAGGCTTTTATTTCAAAATTGACTGATCGTTGTGCATTGTTACATTGTCTACCGATAACTCTTAGGGGGTACTATAATCCTGCAAAATCACATCCCGAAGTCTATTTTCCAAATTGTGCCCTCACCTTGTTAGATGTGTTACTTCAAGTATCATAATAACCATTGTGTTTTTATATTCCTTACTCAAAGAGATATTGTTTTGTCCACCAAGTTACTTACTTGGTGGACAAAACAATATCTCTTTGAGTAAGGAATATAAAAATACAATGGTTATTATGATATAATATGGGCGATTAATTAGTTAACATTAAAAAGCTTAACCTATTCGGTAAATTGGAATGTTATGATGATAAACTTAATAACTAACTAACCATCACGTTGTCAAGAATGGAACGCCACACTGTTCTGTCCTGACATACTTCTCTAGCATACTCTACATTCATACATCTTGTCATGCACGCACTTCGATTTCTCCGACTCCTCACATGAGCGACATTTAATATTTGATTGATTTGATCGTGTCACGTTTTGAGAAAAAAACCGAGGGGTCTTTCTCTATTTCTAGCTCCGTTCACGTTGTTGACATATACCTTCTTCACCATTCTGTCTTCACTAATTCTTTCTTTGTGTCCAAACCATCTTAACGACATTTCATTATTTTGTTCATAACACTTTCATTCGCACCACATTCACTTCTAATACTTGCATTTGACACTCTATCATATACAGATTTACTCACATTTGTCTTAGAGATCTCATTTCTACTGCATTTATTCTACTTTCATCCTTCTTTTGCCAGTTCCTTGCTTCACTTCCATACATAAGGGTCGGTACAATAACACCATTATACACTGCCATCTGAGTTTTTTTTAGATAGGCGGCTTTTGTTTGCGATGACAATTTTAAGTGCAACATTTACTCTGTTGCCTGCCCCAACCTTTCTTTCAATATCCTTCTCCACTTCTCCCATCCTTTTTAAACATATTCCTAAATAAACAAACTCATCCACTTGTTCCAGATTTTCACCGTTTACATTAATGTTGCAGACTGTCATGTTTCCTTATTTTTCGCAAATCATTACCTTGGACTTATTCACATTCATCATCATATCGTATCGCTTGCATACCTCATACATACTAGACACCAGGGCTTGTAGTTTATGCTCGTTGTCTGCAAGTAGCACAGCGATGATATGATGATCTGTGCATAAAAAATATTAACATTTATTCACGATATAATTGTACACTACATGTTCAGGTTCCATTTTTGTTGTTTTGAGTTATAAATGTTATAACTCAAAACAAATAAACCTATTGATTATTGAAGTTCTGTTATTGAACTGATGAACTTTTGTACACGTAAGAGGTGAAGGTGCTTTATTAATACCGAATCAATAAAGTTGTTTACCGCGTAGTTTGAACACACAACCCGTCAAACTATAAGCAATCATAACGTTAAGGAAGGGTTGTTTGAATATTTATGGCGCCTCGATTGTCAGCTTTGACACCTATTACCACGATGACATTAAATATTGAATGTTTGGCGTTAAACTAACGAAGAACCAATTTTCATGTTTTTTTTTATAAAATAAATTTATTTCAGATTTAGAGTTAAATAATATATAACAAAATGAATGGAAAATAAAATATTCAAATACTTTTTTTGAAATGTTTCACTTGAAAAAAAAAGGCAATACATAATTTTCCGCTTTTCGACACTGCCTTTTCAATTTGAAACAAGCTAATTTTGGGAGCGATTATATTTAAAGTTTAGGTTGAAATTTAATTTAGAAAAAGATTTTTCATGACTGACAGTACATGAATAATACATTTTTTGTATTAAAAGTTTCTTGAAAAATGATATTAAAAAAATATGTGAAGTGTTTCTCAATATAGTAGCATATATACATCTTTAAAAAAATTGTCAGACGTGGTGGTCGAAGAAGGGCGGAATGGGGAATGTTGTATTACATAAAGCGATTGCTTAACCCAATCAATGACAGGTCATAAGTCCTGTAAACGCCTCGACCACCATATTCTGTTTCCAAAAAACAATTTACATCTTCGTCTCTATTGAGATACAATTAATCCTTAAATGATAAGCCCGCAATGGGTAAAATCCAGTATTTGTCTACAAGTATTGGTAACATTCAAGAAAACAAAATGATGTTAAACTTCATATTAAGAATTTACGATTGATGAAATTTTTAGTTTTTTTGGAATTGTATTAAATGAGAGTAAAATGTATTGCATTGCTAGGGCAATTCATATGTACTCTGATATAAATTGATATTACAAGACTAAAAACGTATATCCTAAACATCATAATTTAATAAAATTATAAAAAGGGAAGTTTTCACCAACATCAATTACCTTATCTAGAAAATGCTTCTTAATGTGTTCAACTCACAGAATTCCACTTGTATTAAAAAAACAAGATTTTTCTCATTAATATGCTTGTATAAACATATTAGACTATCAACAAGTTAAAAAAAAGCTTGACCTTACAGCCTTCAGTCTAAAACATCGCAGCTTTTTGTTCGTCTTCATTATTTGAGGGAGAGTTTTTTTATAATGTGGGAGGTGTGAATTTATGTAATGAAAATATGAAGCCTGAGGGGGTGGGGAGAGCGCGTATTAGACTCTAACGCAGCGCAGATGATAACAAAATTCCTGAAATGTAACACCGACACCTTTTAATTCCAATAAACACAGGGATGGCGCTATGGCCCCGTCGTAAAAGGTAAAATGGCCTGGAAAAATGTGAGTAAGCGATTTCAACACGGTTTTACAGGGGTAGTTTTAGCTTCATAAAGAAAACGCGATGAATTGATATAAAAACGAAAAATAATTTTAGTCCTATGCGAACACTGATATGTTATTTAAATGAGTTATTGTGAAAATACACTGTATCTAATGTATATTCAATCGTGAATCTGCAACATAGTGAAGAAAAGTATTATTATTTTTATTTCATCGATATCGTATATTTTTTTATTGTTAAAAGACTTGATATATTGTTATACTATTTTTTACGGTGATTTTTTTTATAAAAAATGCCATAACTTTATTTTATGGAATAAACTTTTAAATGAATATGTAAAATTTCTAAAAATATATGTAGGAGTTATAAAAAAAAACAAAAATAAAGGAATGTAGAGCAAAATAAAGGAATATGAACAAAATTAGTAAAGGATCGCTGCGTTGGTTCGGACATATGGAGTGCTGAAGAAAGAATGGTTAAAAAAGTATACTTTAACGATGTAAATGGAGTACGGAGTCGAGGTAGACCGAGGAAAATATGGCATGACCAAATTAATCAAATTTTAAAGGTTGGTCATGTCAGAAGCCGGAAGAATCGACGTGCGTGTATGACTCGCTGTATGAATGTGGAGGAATCTAGAGAGGTGTGTCAGGATAGAGTCGTGTGGCGGTCCATTCTCTCTGCCTACACCTGCGGGAAACGGCGTGATGGTTTGTTGTAGCTTTAAAATAATGAAACAGAAGAGTATTAACCATTATTTACACAATTTAAAAAGCGCTATTGTTATATATTATATTTCTAAGGGGTTTAGTATACACTAATTGTCAAAATTGTTTTATTACATTAATATTATGTATTTTATAATTAATATTTTGTTCAATATTTAAATTGCATTTTTAAGCGTAAGCTCCCTATCACTGATACAAGTTGTAGCACCATTCTACTGTGTTTACCTCCGTGGGGTAAACGGCCGAGGATAAAGGAAGGTTTGACCCAATTGTCCTGTGAAAATTCATTCAAGTGACTCCAGTACCGACAATAGGCCGCAGGTACTCCTATTTGTACGTACACAGGAAGTTTTTGTGAACATTGAGGGAATTATGTAAGCAATTTGGACCGGCGGGAACTTGACTTGTGGGAATGATAATTAGCAAGGATAATAGAAAAGTTCCCATTAAATTACATGCAAAAGCCTTAATATTATATCGAAAATAAGATCGTAATGTACCATTTAACATTTGCTTACTAGTTGCTTTTCTTGCGAAACAATAGAAATTTTGATTTTACATTTTTTTAAAGCGCTAAATGCATTACGGTGTTTTACGTGCATTTTCGTTTAAAATAACGAAATTCATAGAATATTCTTTCAACGTACAACAATTGAATTCAAGGATACTAATATATTTCAATATAAATGTTAGAATGTGCAGACTAGTTACGTATACAAGTCTCAGTGTCGAGAATATATGAGGTATGCAAGGCAAACTATTTAATGATTGATTTCAGAAAGTCAATGGTGATCGTTTTTGAAAGGGAAGAAGAAATATCAGTGTGTGAAAAGAGTGTGAATAAGGAAAATCTAGAGCAGGTTATTAATTTTTTTTTGTTTACAACATGTCGTTTGAAGCCAATTACTGTATCGTTTTTTTTTTATTATATCTATTATATTGATTCTTATGATTCTCGTGAATTCTACTTCAAACCAAAGAGAATGTGAGAATCACACTGTCATCGTCAGGAATCGAACCCTGGACTTTCGATGTGCCATTCATAGCTCTTGCCACTCTGCCACGAAGGTCATCATTTGATTATTATAGGGAACATGTTCACTCGCTGTATAAACGTGAAAGAGAGATGTATCAGCATAGAGTAGGATGGCGGTCCATTCTGTCAGCTTATCACTCAGGAATGCTTTATGGTTTGTTGCTGTAGTTGTTGCAATTGCAATCTCTAAAGAAAATATTGGCAAACGCAAAGTATCGAGCGAGATTACCGCTTATGGAGAATGTTCAAGAGCGATTTTCCACATATTATTTTTTTATTACTGCCAATTTAATTTTAAAGATTTAAAGTTGATTGTAATACCTGATGATGCCATCATCTACCGGTGGAAAATTATGTTGAAGTATTGTACTGTTTCCACTAAAACAATGGATTATCTTAAATAATCCAAATCTAATGACCATCCATAATCCATCAAAATCCTTAAATAATAATCCTTAAACAATCCATCTCCAAAAAAACATCTTTAATGCGTTCCTGGTATTATGTTGAATGTATATAATATTTTACCTGTTCTCAATTAACATTTTTGCTGTTTGTAATGTCTTTTGAGTAAATAAACCGATTTGATTTTACACATTGTGCTATTTCACTTTTAGATGTTTGTTAAACGATTGTCAATAATACATATATAGTTTCGTTTTGTTACCTTGATGAAGTCCTGCTTGAAGCAAAACCGATTAATAATAATAAAAAACAAAATAAACGGGTATTAAATTAACACACATATGTATAAAAAAATGTATGGCGTTTTATTCAACAGATTTTAAGATAGAAAATTTGCAATTAAAATATTATGAATAATAATCAAAACAAAACGTAAATACGCATTATGTTATTTTATAGTTCGATAAAACATGATTAGATATACACTCGCGGGGATGTTTGCTTTCTCTGAACAAGTCAAATAGTCCTCCACCCCGTCGGAGGGGGAGAAAGAAGTTTCCAGACGTTTCTTTTGTAAACAAGCTCGTTCCTCCGCGACTGCACCTGGCTGTTTCCATGCCCCCACTTAGCATAACGTCTGTGAAGAAACTCACATTGCAGCTTCCACGAAGACGACCTATACATCTCCTTTATCAAATATTGATGCAACGAGGCCCGACTTTTAAAGTATTGCAAATTTTACTTTTATTAAAAATGCCATAATATAAAATAACTTTAAATGAATTTTAAATGAAAATTGGTATTTGGAAAAATTAATTAAATATGCTTCGTACTATAAGAGTAGAATTATTTGTATTAAAAATTATATAAATTTCGCTTCAAAATTTCAAGTAAGACTCTAAGACAGTAAAATATAACTTTAATGTATATTGTTGTTAAGTTTCAATCCTAATGATTGGTTTGTAGCAAAGTCTAATAACTTTTCTTGTTCTTGGGAGGCCTGTATGTGGTAGTTTCTCGTTTCTTTACACAATTTTGTATTCAACATTTTATTTGAACGGAATTACTGTACACAATTTTTAAGATAAAAATTACAATTACACTAATTTATACTCGATTGAATATTAAAATGCATGTTAATAGAGCGACAAATGACACTAATTAGCATTTAAGTAGCAGTTAAGGGTAATCATACTGCTCCATTGAAATTAATAATTTTGAAAATTATTATATATTTTTTACCAAAAAAATTGTGTATCACACAAGTACCTACTGATATTTACGAGTATATTTTATTTTATTTTATTATCGTTAGTATTAAATGTTTTTTTGTATTAGTGCCAGTCCAGTTCAGTAGGGAATACAACAAAACTCCATGTCAGTGACAGACGCCCGTGGATCTAAGCGAAGGGCTTTTTATGCGGATAAGCCGATTCCATAAGAAAGCTTGGAGGGGACTCCACAAATATTGTTCGCTGGGCTTATCGGTCTAACTCATAAATATGTGCATTTAAAAAAAAACAACATGGGTACGAATTCAAGTATGAAACACAAAGAGTGCTCTATGTATTAAGTTTTATTTTTTTAAAGCTCCCTACTTCATAAATATGCAAATCATAAAATTATCTCAATAAAACGAGAAAAACGAAATATCAGCTTTTTTCTAGTAATAACCGTTTGGATATTTAAAAAAATAGTAAACTTTTTATAATAATTTTATTTTTACATGAAAGACGATTGTTTTATTTACTTTTCCACATAATTACCACCAATATTATGTCAATTGTCATATCGAACCACAAGCTTTTGTATTCCACCGTGATAGAAGTTTACCGCCAGACTTTTCTTGGGCGTTATAAGGCTGAAGGTGACGATTATTTCAGCCAAATTGTCACAGGCTTTACATAATTCGTTGATAACGCCTAATAAATCATATTCTTCTTCTTCTTCATTATTTAGGACTGTGTCCTGTTATTTCTCGGAGCCTGTTCTTGGGATGCAGATGTCCAACTGTCTCGCCATCTTTTAGGTGGTATTCTTGCAGATCAATTTCCTGTTGGTACTTAATTTGCGACTATATTTATCACTCTTTCAGAACATGCTCTTTATAAATTATCTCTCCAGTAGCGTCTTCTCAGTCTTCCCCGCCGCACGACATCTTCAACATTGCAGATCTTTCTTATTTCAGAATTTCTTATTCTGTCTCGGAGTGTCGTTTCCGCAACGGATCGGAGAGTCTTCACTTCTTTGGTTTGTTAAATAATATTAATTTCATAAATTTTGTTCATATCAATACCACCATCTCTATAACTAAAAATTAATACTAATTATTAATTATGGAGTTTAACATCATTGTTTAAGAAACAATGGTGTAAACAAAATTTTGTTATTAGGTTAAATGAAATGTGTTCGTCTTATCTTAGGCCTTAGAGTAGATAGTGGACCCTTCTTTAACTGCGGCCAAACCGAGGAAAATCTTGTACAGCAGAATGGTAGGTACTGTACGTGTAAGCACAGCAACAAAGTTTGGCGGGCGCCATTTTGCGCCATCTGCCGTCGTGTCACCGCGGAAATGACGTTCCATTAGAAATTCAAATTTCCCGCCGTCGAACCCAAACAATGGATGGCGGGAATTTAAGATACATCATGCTGGAGTTCCTATTTCAAAATACATCCTTTTTCAAACTGTGTTCCAGATAGATTTTCAAGTAACGCGGGCATTAAAATGTGTGTTATTTCAGGGGTGTCGAGGCAACAATTCAAAATGTATTGTCATATTTGTACCGTTCGTATCAATTTTTCGTCTAAATATTTTTTTAGCATATTGATAATCTTTTTGGTTTTTTCAATATATCGTTGGAATTATAAAATTCCTAGTGCATTGAAATGAACTAAAAATATGTAAAAGTTTCAATTAATACAATATAGAAAAGACAACTCGGAAAATAGGGTAAAACAATTCTTAATTGGAAAATTCTAAATCTGGTGAAAATCTGGATCAAGTGGATGAATTTGTTTATTTAGGAAGTATGTTTACAAATGATGGGCGGGTGGAGAAGGATATTGAAAGAAGGGTTGGGGCAGGCAACAGGGTAAATGGTGCACTTAAAGATGTCATCGCAAACAAAAGCCTATCCAAAAAAACTTAGATGGCAGTGCATAATGTTGTTCTTGTGCCGACCCTTATGTATGGAAGTGAAGCATGGAACTGGCAAAAGAAGGATGAAAGTAGAATAAATAAGTAGAATTGAGATCTCTAAGACGAATGTATAAGTGAATGATAGAGTGTAAAATGCAAGAATAATAAGTGAATGCGATGCAAATGAAAGTGTTATGAACAAAATAATGAAAGGGTCATTAAGATGGATTGGACACATGGAAAGATAGAGTGAAGATAGAATGGTGAAGAAGGTATATGTAAACGACGTGAACGTAACTAGAAATAAAGGAAGACCGAGGAAAACGTGGCACGATCAAATCAATCAAGTATTAAATATCGGTCACGTGAGGAGTCGGAGAAATCGACGCGCGTGCATGACAAGATGTATGAATGTAGAGGAAGCGAGAGAAGCGAAGTATGTCAGGACAGAACATTGTGGTGTTCCATTCTCTCTGCCTACCCCTCCGGTGAGACGGCGTGATGGTTAGTTAGTTAGTTAGTTAGAAAATCGTAATAGTTGCGTGGAGGATCGTAAATAAATATGAATTATATTACTGAAAAGTATAGTTTGGATGTTTCTCCTTTTCATTTATGTGGTAATGTTTGTTAGCTAATCAGGTGGTGGTCTAGGGGATAGAACGCTTGACTCCTAATCTAGGGGACTTGGGTTCGAGGCTGGACACGACCAGATTCCTTCTCCATAATAATGAGCTATTTTCTGCTCATATTGAAGATTGTAAAATAAATTCTAATATCATTGATTTAAATCTTTGATGTTAGTCTTTTTTAATAAAAAAAAATATAAATATTAAATATATAGCGTTTGAGAAAAATTAAACTATCTTATTCATGTTGTTCGAACAATGATCTAAAATTCCAGGCTGAAAAATTTTTTTTTAGAAGATTTGTACACCAGAAGATGCCAGCGAGCTAAGTTAATAATGAAATGATTTAAAATATACATATATTTTTTTTATTCCAATTGATTTTTTAGCTTCGACCAATTTTGTTGGCTCGCTACATGTTCATCGTGAATCTAAAAATGTTAATGAATTTATATATCAAGTAGAATAAATTTGAATACGTATTGTAAAGGAATTTATAATTATTATATTTAAATTGTTCATTATTTACTGTAAAGCTAGATTATTATATATAACAAGGATATGTTAATGATTGTACAGAACTGATAATTGAACTTTTATAGAAATATTTCTTGTTTGTATGAATGACTCTTCATGTACAGAACAGGCTTTTAGCCATTTCTCGTATTACGCTGTTAGCTTCACTCCGCCGCGACATTGTTCCCAAGTTAAGTAATATTATTACATTAAGGTTAATAATCCATCCGTAGCATTACACAAAGGGATTCTGCGGAGAAGTACTTTAACTTAACTGCTCGGAAATACACCATCACGGCGGGAACTGCGTATTTCCACTTCTGCGCGAGAGAGATATATTATACACACGCTTTACAGATTACAATAAACCGTCACAAATGTGATTTAAGACATAAAGGTGAATTCTGTCAATACACTTTTGATTCTGGCATCGAAAATTGTGACCGTCACCATAGCACTTTATTCTGAGGTGCTCATTTTTCATTTTTAATTTTTAACATGAAGTTTTAAGGGCAAGATTTAACTCTTTTAAAAATAAATTAATTTTGAATTTGGAATTGTTAATATGAACGAGAATTTTAAACACTGTTTTATATATTTTTACAAATTAAAAATATTTTCAAATACATGTTTCGGAGGTGACCTCCTCCGTCCTCGTGCTTTGATATAATCTAAGAATGGAAGAGGTTACCTTCAAAATATGTAGTGTGTAATATTTTTATTTTGTAAACACAGTGGATAAAACAGTATTATTTACAGGATGTCACCTCCAAAACATGTATTAAAATTTTTTTTTAATTAGTAAAAATGGATAAAGCAGTGTTTAAAATTCTCGTTCCTAATTAAAAATTTCAAATTCCAAATTGAGATATTTTTATATGAGTTAAAACTTGTCCTTGAAACATTATGTTAAAAATTATATAATAACAAAAGCATAAACGTTGCAAAATAAATCTTTATAACATCTGTCAGATCATGTGAACAATTTTATCATATTTTAAATATGTATCTTTGTAATATATATCACTGAAGAAGGACTGGTTGTCCGAAACATTTCTATGTAATTTTAATTTTTTAAATGTAAGTGTTGTATCTACAAAGTATATAAAAAGAGAGATTTAACAGTGTTTAGAATTCTCCATCCAAATAAACTATGGAACCTTAACCTTCAATAAAGTAAAAAATCTTATGTGGATACCTTTATATATTATATATAAATTATAATATAGAAATATGATACCATTACCATTTTACATGCACAATCCGGTCATCATACAATAAAAAAAATGAATAAGTATGTTTTATGAACTATAAATTCAGATGAAAATTGTATAGAAAATACGTAAATGAAGGGATGAAAAATCATATAACAATATGAATAAATTGAGTATTGAGTATTGGGATGTGTAAAATATGATGAGAAAATAAAGACGAAACTATAAGAGTCGGTTGATCAGAAAATATCTCACGGTTTGGCTTCTTTTTTAATACACACTATCTATGTTTTTGTGTTTTCAACACCAGTGCATACATTAGTAAGTGTGCATCAAAGAGAATTAAGATTTTTCAATTAGTTCAAGTGGTCGCAATAGACAGATATCGATTTTTCGTGCACTCGAGGATATACTGACTAAAATATGTCTCTTAGCACATATTTCAAGATGTACACAAGTATACGTAAATCATATTCAAGTGTAAAATTTTGTAATACTACTAAAATGGATTTCTTTTTAACCCTTACACAGATAAGCTGGGTGAAAGAGACCCATTCGTTTTTGAAATTATAAAAAAAATTAATTAAACCGTCAAAATAACTAATTGCCTTTTAGCTAAATGGATCTAGAATATAATAACTGAGTTAATAACATTCATGCCATTTTCCTGGTGGGATAGTGAGAGAAAATGGACCTGTTCTCTTCTGATATACAAAGCTTTCTCAATCGTCAATAATTTATAAACCACGTATAGTATCATCCAAAATAACTTTTTATTAATATAAATTATTAACAAACATGTTTTTACATATGGTCAAATATGCCCACTTTTTAAGGTCGGTTAAATATATGAAGCGATCAAGGAGACCATTTAATTCTAATACACCATATTTTTTTCAAGCAAATCGAACAAAGAGATCTGACTAACTAACTAACCATCACGCCATTTTGCCGGAGGGGTAGCAGAGAGGCTGGATCACCACAATGCTCTATCCTAGCATACCTCTCGGGTTTCCTCTACATTCATACATCGTACCATGCACGCACGTCCATTATTCCGACTTTGAATGTGGCCGCCTTTTAGTAATTGATTAATTTGGTCATGCCATGTTTTCCTCGGTCGTCCTCGGCTTCTTTTCCCACTCACGCTGCTTGTGTACAACTTTTTAACCATTCTACTCTCATCCATTCGTTCCATATGTCCAAACCATCTCAGGGATCATTTTTTTAATTTTATCCATGATGCAGTCATCTGCCTTACATTTCTTACTTATTTAATCGTGGAGACAAGCACCAAGGAGATCTGTTTTGTATTATATTAATCTGTTATCAATTTGAACTGAAGTTTAATGTATTTCAAAGTTTTAATGGACACCCTACAAGATATAATAAGGTCGTTTACTTCGAGAACTTATTGAGATATCTCTTCGTGTGAAACAACTTGGAGAAGAATATTAAGTTCATTATTTATCGCTAGCAACTATAAAACGTTTTCAGTTGCTTAGAAAATAAACAGAAATAACATCTATGGAGTTAGTTTCCATTAATTTGTATTCTTGCCATTCAAGCTAAATCTTTTTTGACCGCTATAAAGTTGGTATTTTATGGTATTCCTCTTGACCTGGTTTCTATGCCAAATATTTGTACCAACTAAGTTCACAATGCGTATCCAGTATAAATGTAAGTAAAACGTAAGCAAATGTAAAACTATTTACGAAATGCGTGAAATTAATGTGTTATTAACATCAATAACCTTTGAAAATTATGTGGGTTTGAATATTTATCAGGAATCACCACTGTTTTTAAAATGTATGGTGACCCATGATAAAATAAATATATTCGTATGATGACCAATGCTACGATGGGAGGATGGAGTTGCGAGAGATGCAGCGAAATTGTTACATGTCAAGTTGAAGGGTCGAATCAGAGAACAGGAAGGGTTGGTGGCGAAGAAGATTGGAAGCTAAAGCTCGATAAGGGTTGTAGGACCATCAACAAAATAAGGAAGTAACAATATTCATTAAAAACGTTACCAACTTATGTGACATTATGGCAAAAGAGGATGTCATCAAGTTATATGTCAACAATGATTTACTTCAACATGTTCGTGATATTTTGGACTAGCAATATTTGGACTAACTAACTAACTAAGTCTCTCCGAAGGGGTACGCAGAAAGAATGGATCGTCACACTGTTCGTTTTTATCACACTTCTCACGATTCCTCAACATTTATACATCGTTATGCATGCACGTCAATTTCTGTGACTCATTATAATATTTGCGACTCTTCATAATATCCTCATAATTGGCTGCAAAATGCACAAGATAGGAATACGCGGAGAAGTATGGGGGAGGCCTATGTCCAGCAGTGGACGACAACGGCTGTTTAAGTTAGTTAAATTAAAAAAATTATGAAAATTAAGATAACCAACGTCATGACTCATTAATTTTAAATCAGTATTATAAATAATTATCAAAACTATACACAAAAAATAATAATAGTTGCAAAAATTGCATTTTGTAATTGCAAAAATAAACAAAGTAATATTTTGATTAAAAAATTCATTAAATCGTTTTTCTCCACTATTTATTCAATGCACATTTTATAAGATAGCTAAATTATTTTGTAAGAAATAAAACGTTTTTAGCCGCCAGTTTTTTTTGTGAGAAACGTGCAAAAAAAGGAAGATTTTTATTAATGAAATTGAATTAGGTATATATTCATTTTATTTTTTTAAATTAAGAAACGTCAAATACTCGGCCGCACACTTCGCCTGCCCCTTATAAAACTATCATATTTATGAAAACTTGTACTCGAGTGTTGTTGGCATACGCGCGTATCCCTAACAGTTTGTACATTTTAGGTACATTACTTTTTCTCAAGCGCGTACGTGATACGGGATAGCGCAGAATGGCCGTCACAGTGAACGTATCACGTACATTCAAATACGTAGGGTGGTTAATAAAGTTTGAATATTTTCAATTATTTTTCTTTATCTTGTATATCTGGCGTATAAAATTTATTATTCTTAGGTCTGGAGCACGATAAAATATAAGGTTAATAACCGTGTTCTGTTTCAGGGGTAATAAATTTAATGTTTCTGTTTTAGGGCGTTTATTTGGGTCCGGAGGATTCTGTTTTACGCTTTAATTAAAATAAGACATCCAATGTTATAATTTCGCGCCTCTGTCTGTATTATAGTGTGCTGTGCCTGAGAGAATTAAAGTTTATTTCCTGGAAACGATGATGGTAAAAGGAAATATTAATTATAATCTAATCACCCACAAAATGAAATTATCTTTGAGATTGGTACATTCGACCTGTTCTAGTCACATTGTTAATTAGGAAGTATAGGGAATATTCATTGTTAATTAAGAAGAATAGGCAAAAATAAAGTATTGTTTTATCTCGCAGCATGCAGAACCCACATGCCTCTGGTGATACCGGTGGGGAGAGCAGTTAAATGGTGAACATGATCGCTTCGGTGAACGACGTCTTTCATATTCGTGAAATTACGTTCAGAAGACAAATACTCTTGACTTTAGAAATTATCTTGTATTCCTAATGTCAAACAATCTTTCATACGTTCCTGGTATTATTTATTTATATATTTTACATGTTCTCAATAGATGTCTTAAACTATAATTGTTGTTTGTAATATCTTTTGAGAAAATAAACTGATTTGATAGATTGATTGATAGCATTGAGACCAGAGCGTATACCACAAGAACGAAGGCTAAAGTGCGGACGCTGAAGAGATTGAGACCGGAGAAGAGAAGATGTATAGTATTTTAAAAATGCACGATTGCGTAGTGTGAAATAAATATCGTTTCCAATATAAGCTTTAATCGCGTTACTTTATTTTAAATATTTTATGTTCAATATTTTTTGTGAATGTATACTTATACTTGTATACGAATACTGGATTTCACCCACCGTGGGTTATCAATTCATGATTTAATTGTATCTCAATAGAGACGAAGATGCAAATTGGAAACTGAATATGGTTGATCAAGGTGTTTACAGGACTTATGACCTGTCATTGGTTGGGTTAAGCGCACGCTTTATGTAATTTCAACATTCCCCATTCCACCCTTTCTTTATGACCATGTTTACCACAACTTCCAAAAGTTTGTCGTACATGGTCATAAAGAAAGGGTGGAATGGGGAATATTGTGATTGCATAAAGCGTGCGCTTAGCCCAACCAATGACAGGTCATAGGTCCTGTAAACACCTTGATCAACCATATTCAGTTTCCAATTTGCATCTTCGTCTCTATTGGGATAAAATTAAATCATGACTTTATGTTGAAGTTTAATTGTATTGATTTAAATAACCCTCTAACCATTGTTATAACAACATCATACATCCATTGAATACACAAATCCTTTCATAAAATTGTTTGCTATACAATGAATTGGAATATCTACCAGATTCCATCTGGGAAATTTTAACATTGTATTTCAACGGATACACCATTCAATGTATATTTATTCTACTTGCGTCCTGGAATGCTGTGCTCTAAAGCTAGATAACAGAAATTCTTCACACGAGAACGAATGATAGCAAGATGAATAACAATTTAGAATATTCCACATTCGACATGTTCCTGTTATTAGATTCGTTAATTTATAGACTTCCCAGAGGTCCTCTCTTATTCAAACGCTCCTTGTAATAACAGTCTGCAACTTGCTACCTTTGAAATAATTTCAGGAGTTTGTTAATCGCATAAGTTGGTCTTCCATCGTAACTGCCTATTAATAGAAACTGCTCGTTTATCATTCTATGAATATGTTATGCCGAAGTGGAATTCCCCGGGATCATGTGAATCATATAGAAAAGGAAAACAATACACTTCATCATTAAACCAGCACCACAATAACTATCTAATAAAGAAATGAAAATAAAAAACACGAAATGCTGGACATTAATAATATTTCCGAAAGTCCAACAACCGTTTGTTAGTCCAATGCCACTTCCAAAATTCCACAATTTCGAAGATTTATCTGATGAAGATGCATTTGATAATGTATCTAAGGCGCGTAAAAGAGATCAGTGATTGAAACAACAATAACTTTAAATCTTCATACATACATTGCTCCCCATGGAATACCAGGAAGACGGCATCCACCAAGGAGACTCGTTGAAGAGATAGCTGGAGCTCATCACCACAAGAGGAGAATCCTGTAACAGCAGACTCTTAAGACTCTAACACGTTGAAGAAAAATTAGAAGAAGATCCTTTGTATATAATGCGTGTATATACGAGTATTGTAATGCCTTCGTGGTAGAGTGGCAACATTAATAATTGTCATACCAAAGGTCCCGGGTTCAATTTCCGGCCGTGTGAAGAAAAAAAAAACTAAATTCTCATGCTGTCTTTGGTATGGTGAAATTCACTAGCTACCTATCACATATAATGAGAATCAATAACTAAACAAATTTATACAGTAATTGGGTTCCAATTATTTATTATATACAGCTTTTTTTTTCAAATATATCAAGAGAGTGACATGTTTCCCCAATTTTTCATTATTTATAATCATATACCCTTCGATAATTTTATAGAAAAGAAAAATATTTCACTCTTTACAAAAAAAGAAGAGAGAAAAATAAGAAGTTCATTTTAAATAAAAATGAAATAAAACGAATGTTTTTTTTAACTACTTCCACTTTTGACTTTATTTCGACAGCGACCGGTTTCGGCAGGCTCGCTGTCATCGACAGACTGGTCTGTCGATGCCCAGTCCCCCAGCCCAACACCCGTCTGTCAATGCCAGCGAGCTTGGCGAAACCGGTCGCTGTCGAAATAAAGACAAAAGTGGAAGTAGTTAATAAAAAACATCGTTTATTTAATTATAATTAAAAATATTAATCTTTCTTGGGGATGTACGTTTTCTACGATATTAAATGTGTAGTGAATTATAAAAATATATTTAAAAAAAAATTTAAAATGTATAAATTCGGTGTTTTAAAATGTACGGAAGAAATTGCGTGGAACAAGATTGGGAGAAAATGGAAGGAGCTGGGGAATAGAGAGATATGGCCAGAGACAGAAGTCAGTGGAGGACCGTTGTGGAGGAGGCCAAGTCCCACACCGGGATGTAGCGCCGAGAAATGAATGGATACATTCGGTGTATTGTAAACGTAACAAGCTACGAATATAAGAACCGTTTCCGATTACAATAAACAAAAGAACAAGCTGTATTACTGAAGAGTTTAATAGTGTACGCGATGATAATCAGTACACAAAGGAGACGATTGTAATGATGATGCTACTGATGATAATCATTTCCGCTTTGTATATCGGCCCAATAATGGCTCGCTGAGCTCATAATTACTGCCCAAAATTCTACGAACAAATCGCCTCCAAATTAATCAATTTCATAACGTTATCGGCAAATTAAAGAGCCTTCCAGATTACAAAGGAATTTCGAATTAAATATCAAAGGTGCTATATACAACAAAGAACCAAACATTTAAAAAATCAAGGTAATTGAACATCCGATATCTTCAGATGAATCTCGTAATTTAAAATTTCAAAAAAAAATGTCAACAAAATTCACTTACATCTAAGATCATTTTTTAAAATGTGTGCATATCTTCACGTGGATTTGGAGATCTTGTTTGCATTGAGGACTAATTGACATTAATTAATATTTAAAAAAAAAATCTGTACCCGAAATCTACAACGTCTTAAGTGATTTTTTGACCGAAATTAGTTGGTTATGTCAGATTTTCCATTATATTTTAAGAACGTCTCATTTCTGTCAAAAAACACTTAATACATTATGGTTCTCATATACAGATTTTTTTTTCGTATTTAACCATGGAATGGTAATTATAATTGAAGACTACAGGGGAAAAACAAGGAATGTCAGTTAAAATTCAAAATAAATGTAATAATGCCATCTAGCGGCATTTGTACGTATCTATCCACAGTAAAATTTTCATATTCAAAAATCATCTGTGTCATCGACTATGGCCAGATAATCGATTGCTAATTGCTAAGAAATGTATGGACTTTGATTAGATTTATTCTCAATTTATTCAAATTAACATTCTACTGACATTCCTTGTTTTTCCCTTGTAGTCTTCAATTGAAACATATTAGTTAAACTACAAAACAACCCAACGAGGGAAGTATAAGAACTGACTCATTTATTCCGGAAGACGTCTTTTTGTAAGAAACTTAATTTTATAAAATGAAAAATATGACGAAAACAGTAAATTAATATAATTAAATCTCAAATTTACAGAATTCCAGAGTGACAGTAACTTTTATTTTTTGAAAATACAATAACATTTTCACATTTTTTGTTTAGAATTTCATAATTCCGGTATCTGATATAAACAAAAGGTTTCACACTGGAATTTTAGCAATTACTGTTGTGAAAATATGCAGTATTTCCTTTTGTAAGATGGGTACTTGATAAATAAGCTGTCTAAAAGAAAAAAGAAAGTATTTTCAGAGGGTGATTTACGAGTGTCAACAGAGATTTTCCTGCGTTTCCGAATACGAACAATGCGATCTTTGTAATAAAAGAAAATAATGAAAAAATCTTGCAGTTGTGTGTGGGGATTCATATTAAATTTAAGCCTCGGTATTTGTGTACAAACGTGCCCATTGGACTGGGATGAAAAAGCTATTAAATCTGGAATTAGGTAGGGAACACTCTGGTGTTTTAGCGTCGATCCAAACACAAAAAACAACAATAAAGTGTGTATTATTCGAAAACGGAATGGAGTTCGAACTCGGCCATGCGACAAAAATCGTTATTTTTACGACTTGATACTTTGAACTGTAAGAATACTTTTTTTACGAACATATTGTATTACTCAGTGAGATATTAGCTTCAGCGTTATGAGCCTTTCTTGTTATAAGAAAATTAAACAAAATTCTACCCCCTTATTTTAATAATACTCGTATATATACAGCTTGTTTTACGGTCAACGATTATAATTTATATTTTTTATTATTTTGAAGTACACCAACTCTGGAACTGAATTTAACCTTTTAACTTTTGTAAAAAATGATCAATTTCATTACTATCTATGGGTATCTGTGAAAAGAAGTTTAGAAATAGTTCTACTATTATTTTAAATCACTAAGTTCGCCCTGATATTTTAATAATAATTATAATAATAATAATAATATGCTAACTTTTAAAGCGCCGTTTTTGTGATGTAATCACCTCAAGGGCGCATTAAGGCGTGTTTTAAATCTAAATAGGCTGCATCTGATTGATATTCGCGATCGATTAGAAAGTATAATAGAACAAAGTATGCAAGTTTTAAATTGGGTATATAATATGAAAAAGATGGGTTTTCAGCTTAGATCTGAAGTCTGTCGGATCATTTTTGCATCTGAGGTGTGAAAGAAGATTGTTCCAAGCTTTGTTCCAAGATTGTTCCAAGTTCCAATTGTCAATTACGATTTGTAATTGACACAATTTTTAAGTAAATCGTGAAAAACAGCATAACATCCCTGTTTAGTGCTGCTATATCAAAGATTGAAATGGCCATGATTTTGTCCAACCTCCGGAATGAGAAGAACAACAAGAAGAAGATTGTAAAACAACATGTATAGGAAAAATAAAGTATGTATACATTGTGAAATTAATTTAATAAGCGTATTATTTTCTACCTTTCATGGGAACAAAATTCTGAAGCTCGCAAGTCTTCGCTTTTAATTAGTCGATTTTTAATGGTGGTTAATTAAAGACCAATATTAGGCAGCGTGAAACATTGCGCTGGAAAATTGCTTTACTTTATAGACATAAAAAAACCTTAATAATAACCAAAGAAAATGTAATCTAAAGGGACCAATTTTTTTATTAATATTTCTTTTAAGGATAAGAATAAAATATTAGAGATATATTTCAGTTTATGGAGAAGAAATCACTTTATCGTCTTATTTACCTTGTATACACTGCCGGAGTATTTGTACCTATGGTCGTCCTATTTCAATACTAAATTATGGTTCTCGAAACCGGTGAGTTATAGATGCAATGAATCATGTAGTTTTGACAAAGTTTAATTGGTAAGTAAATGTTTAGTTTTTTAAACTTGGAATCACAATAAAATTTAGTTTTAAATGTTTGTACCGAAATACAAGTATGCATAATAATATATTGGTAAATTATTGTTCTTTGAACTATGATGCAAATCTCGTCATTCTTATTGAATATAATTAAACTTATGGAAAATGCCGTTTTACCAATGTAACGTATGTTTAATATCTTGATATTTTTATACGCTAGTACGCACATTTACTATGTACGTACACTTGTATTAATTAATACGAAAACGTCTGTTTTCTAGAAGTTTACTTTTGTTTCATCTAAATGAAATGTTTCGCCTGTCTAAGACAATATTAAATGTTTTAAAAAACAAAATAGAATGCAGGTTTAACATGTCATTCAAAAAATATTTAATATATTGGTATTATAAAACTTCTAGAAAACAGACGTTTTTATTCGTACTAATTATTTAATATGGAGTTTTATATTATTGTTCAAGAAACGGTAAACAGTATTAGCATTATTCCAACCTCTATCGATAGTAACATTGTGCATAGTGATGTACTTAAAGAGATTATAACATCTCGACTGCAACTCCCATCACCCCGCGTCAGTTACTGCATTACGTAGGTACGTAAAGCTCGCATCACGGTAGACTTAATCGTTTGTCTCATAATCCCAGCAGCTCGAGAGCTTAAAGCTCCGCGTTCCTTAAACACACTAATCGGATTTTCAACTCAAGTAGAAACAATAACAGGCAAATGGATAAAGCTACTTTTATTCTTAATTTGTTGGTAGGAGAATGTCTGTAAGTTAATTCAGTATTTCATGGAACGATTTCGCAATATTACAAAAGAGGTAATTCACATATCGAATCGCGATCACAATATTCTCACAGGAAGAAAGTTGATATCCTGTGTAAACAGATCACAAGATCTACAATCAGAAGAAGAAGAAGAAGAATATCACAATAATGAAAATTTCTCCTTGCTACTGTGATATTTTATTACATGTGTGTTTTTTTTATTATTATCAGTTGATAAAAGCGACACATGTTACATTATATTTTCAGATATATTTTTTTAAATAACTTATTGCGTTAGACTAACTAACTAACTAACCATCACGCCATTTCCCCGGAGGGGTAGGCAGAGAGGATGGATCACCACAATGCTCTGTCCTGGCAAACCTCTCGGGCTTCCTTCACATTCATACATCGTACCATGCACGCACGTCGATTTTTCCGACTTCGAATATGACCGCCTTTTAGTAATTGATTAATTTGGTCATGCCATGTTTTTTCAATTTTATCCACGATGCAGTCATCTGCCTTACATTTCTTTCTTATTTCATCGTTCGGTATTCTATCATACAATGTTCACCCGAACATTCTTCTTAGTAATCTTATTTCTACGGCGTTTATCCTGCTTTCATCCTTTTTTTGCCAGCTCCAAGCTTCACTTCCATACATTGCGTTAGCACTGCGGAATTCTTTAAAAACGATTTTTATATTAACAAAAACACCGTTATTTCCACACATGAGCTTATTTTTTTCAATTTGTGAAACCATCATAGCATATTGAAAAAACTAAACTCATAAAAATGTGGTCATGTTCGAAGTCAGAACTTACAACAAGCGTGCGTGAAACACTGTACAAAATGAATGTAAAATAAACTCAAAATTCTCTATGTACTAACCGAGAGACGGTTTCATAAAATTTTGGTTGAAAATTATTTTGGGACAAGGACATTTTGGGTTTTCATGTTCTCCGACAAGGCTGGAGACCTCAAAGAAAATGATGTACCTAAGTCAATTTTCGCTGTATAAATTTATTCATAAAACGAAATATGTGTTTTAAATATTTGAATATATGTTTCCATATACAGCACAAGGATTGCTGTTTGTAAACGAAGGCTTATGAATACTAAATATATTTACCGTCCATAATCATGAAGGTTTTCAGCAAATTCGCGGAAGAGCGTTGTCTTTATATAAATATTGGATTAATTTGCATTTTAAATGCGTTAGGAATGAAAGAAATTTACGATTGTCAATAAAATTAGATATCTTATAATGACGAATGTTTTTATAATCTCCAAATTACTAATTTATTTCATCATTTGCTTCCGGTTTCACGTGAGGTCTTTCCGGTGTTGACTATCATTTGATAGTAGGCATCTTTATTTTTTTATCAGTCCAGTTTCCTTATGTATAGAAGCGAAGCATGGAACTGGCAGAAGTAAGATGAGAGCAGAAATATTGTGGTAGAGATAAGGTCCTTAAGACGTATGTGTGGTAGAACGATGGACGACAGAATCTCAAATGCTGATATAATGAAGGAAGAATGTAGAGCGAAGGAAGGTATTTTGAACAAAACTATGAAAGGATCGCTGCGTTGGTTCGGACACATGGAGCGCATGAGTGAAGAAAGAATGGTTAAAAAAGTATACGTGAACGATGTAAAAGGAGTACGGAGTCGAGGAAGACCGAGGAAAATATGCCATGACCAAATTAATTAAATTTTAAAGGTTCGTCATGTTAGAAGCTGGAAAAATCGACGTGCGTGTATGACTCGCTGTATGAATGTGGAGGAACCTAGAGAGGTATGTCAGGATAAAGTAGTGTGGCGGTCCATTCTCTCTGCCTGCCCCTGCGGGAAAACGGCGTGATGGTTTTGTTGTTGCTGTTGTTGTTGCTGTTGTCCAGTTCCTTATTTTGAGGAGCCAGAAGATTTGCCTCCTGTCAACACCTCATCGACTTTCTATTTTACTCTCAAAGATCGGGGGCAACGAAATATATCTTTCTTTTCTAATTACATAACCCAAATATGACAACTTATAATTCAACAATTCTCCATCAATTCTGGTTCTATGGATAACACTCGTGTTGATCTTATCGTTCCAAGGAATCTGAAACATTCTGTGATGCTGTCATATTTCAAATGCTTCCAAGCAGTTCACGATACTAACTTTGAGGGGCCATGATTTAGCATTATACAAAATTATATACCAAACATAGCATTCGATCATTCTCTATCAAAGCTAATATTTACTAAACAGCTTATAATACCCCGAGGGGATGCGAATACTCGAATAAGATGGATTGCCAGACATTTCTCTCTCTAGATACCTCAATCCATATATAGTGTCACGCTGATTATTCCTACTCTAAACATGGCCACTTTTGAGGATATCATTTATTTGGTCATGCTGTGTTCTTCTTGATCTAAAATGTCTACTGTTGTTTTATAATTATTTGGTGTATTTTCTTTCGTCCTTTTATTCATTACGCCCCATTGACGCTAAATTTCTGTTGTTCCTATATTGAGTTTATTTCTACAGCTATAACACATTATAATCAGAAATATCTTAAAGCTTGTTGGAATCAGACTAGAATGAACGTCTAAAAATATAGTACGAGACATTACGATTGTAACAATTTTATCAAGAGATTAACGAAATGGCTATTCATCAGAACTTTTCTGGGACGATATCATGGGCTCAATACTATAATATAGTAGATCATTTTTCTATTTTGTGAGGAGAATATCTCTATTCTGAGAATATGCCGATCTTAGTATTATGATCAAACCATTGCATGACGTTACCATAAATACTACAGAAGTAAAATTTATATATTTCTTGAATAGGAAAGAAGCTTGTGATGTAGATAACTTCAGATATTTATTTAAGCATTAAATGTATATAAATAATAATAACATTGGAAAGACGAGAAATATTTTGATTATCTTATTACGAAATCTTCATACTTTTCATGTTTTAGACCATTTGGCTTATTACCCTCTGCGTTATGTTCCCTCTTGTGAGGTAGACTGCTAGCTGTCCTTTCATTTTTAGGTAATCCTTGAGTTCTGCTTCATGAGGGGAACTGTCTTTTTATGTTCTTATGGACCTTGATTTTGCCATTTTGGTTACAAATTCATTCCAATTTTTTTTCTGCCCTCGCTATACTCTAATATATATAAAGTTATTTGAATGGTTCGAAGGGGTCTTTTGATTTTTACAGTGTTTGATTTCAAGGCTTTTGATTCTATGATACAGGTCATTATGTAAAAGACACAGGACTTGCATATCCTCACCTTAATGTCAATAATTTCAACGTACATATTTCACAATACAACATCAAATAAAATACTAATGATTATTATACAATGTAGCTACGTGCATAGAGGATAGATAGGTACATTATATTTACATGTAATTATGCGGGGACCACATCGTCATTAATAAATTACTAATGTAAATTGAAACAGCGCTCCGCGTAGAGCACTAATGATTAAACATCTCCAAGTCAGTGGTATGTGTCACCTCATTGTGTACACCGGAGACGAACAATTCGGAAATGAGGCATATCGACCTAAATATAGCAACAGTTTCAAGTGTACTTCTCTTCACACAAGAAAATGTATCGTTAGAGTTATAAAGTCATTAGAGACCAACAGGAAGACGGCCACCAAACGGATGTATTGGAAATAAGATAACGAAGAAATGGGAACATCTAACGAAACTGACGAACATATTATTTTCAATTTAATAGAACAAGTTGAAAAATTCAGATGTCTGGGTGTGGACTCGTGTGTGCAAACGGATCTACCGTATGAGGTGATGGGTCAAGTAAATAAGGCTGCGGCTATCTCTGGATGTTTGAAAAATCCAATATGGAATAACCCTGATTAGCAGCAAAGTAAGGATGTAAAAGACTTGTGTGTGACGCATCTTGATATATGGTATCGAATGCAGGGCGAACACTACAAATACAAAAAACGTGCTCATGCAACATAAATGAAGACGCTCTGAAACATATCTGTCAAGACACTATGCGATAGAATGTCGAGAATGTCGTTAGGTAGGAGAGGCAAAGGAAAAGATACTGGTATGCACACGTAAGAATAATGGATATATCCAGACTCCCTCTCATTGTGTTGCACGGCCAACCCCAAGGTAGACGACCACCGCGGAGACCACCAAAGAGGTGGATCAACAGCTGAGAGTCGACCTCGCAAGAGGCCAATTCCTTTTAAGAAACAGGCCACAAGAAGTAAGAGGGAGAAGAAAAAAAAAATAGTTTCTCTATAGAATATTATATACTTATGTAATGATAGTAATAAATTAGATAATTTTAAAAAATATGAAAAGATATTCTAAAATAATAAACATATTCTTAAAAAATATATAAACATATTCTAAAATAAAGCAATGAGAATAAATGAAAAACAGATACGAGTATACTAGGATTTGAATGATGCTAAAAGAGCTCAAATGATGACATTTAAATAAATAATTGTTTTTTTTTTGCTATCTACTCTATCTTATAATATCCCCAGTCTCAAATTCAACTCTTATACTGGTGTTTCTCACGCGATCTCTTAGTCCATATTCTCTGTCTTCATCTCGGAAATTTGTTCCTGATTATGTCTGCCTTTATTTCAACGCCATCTGTTATGATTGATCTTACGCATGCTTTATAAATTCTCATCTTACTTTCAATGTTTTTATTTTTCCATATTGTGGATTTGGTAATATCAAATTTTTATTATGGAGTTCTACATCAGTATCCAAGAAACAATCAATAAGAAAGAAGGTTCATTTGAAACGCGAGTAAGTGTTGATATTTTGTAATAATTCAACAAAACAAGTGAATCCTTCTCTCGAAGCAACTGTCAATGGCGCAGTGGAAATCATTATTGCACAGAACAAACGGCGCGAAGCTTTCCACGTTTAAATGCGGGATTATTCAAATGCTGATGGGGCTGACAACAGGGGACAGAGGGCGCTGTCAGCGTGAGGACGCCATTTTCTGATTCCAAACAAATTTACGCGGGAAAGAAATCCAATTTAAAACATGTCGCATTAAAAACGTGTCTCGGTCGCGGAGATTCCACGCAGGACGCGAATCACAATAGCGGCAAGGATAATCCACCAAAAATTACAAAGCCAAAAACCAAACACTGGAATGAATTTATGTTAATAGTCTTATTACGTAGCTTTTTGGTTGTAATGACTCTATTTCAACGTAAATCGCTTTTTAATCCATTGGTGCGAATGAAAAACATTCGATAAATATTTGTACCGATGATTGGTTTTTTACGCTTCTGCAAAAAAAATAACAATGCTCTTTCCGTGGGGTGAAATGCAAAATGAATTTTTAGAACATTGATCAATTTTTTGGAGAAAAACAGAATAAGCTTTTCTTTTTAAATCTTAATTGAATTTCATCATAAAAGTACATGTACTTACTACGTTTTGTAAAAATGCATTTTTTAAGTTTGAAAACCTTTTAAATTTAAAACGCATTAAATGAAAATTACACACCATCGATAAGTTTTATACTACGTAAAAATATATTGGTCCAAATCCATTTTAAATACAAATATATATTATATTTTTAAATAATTTAATTTAGAGGTGCCAATGAAAACAAATAATTTAACATATAATATTTTGAAATATATATAAATTGTAAGTAAACATTTCATTAATTAATTTATAATTACGCCATTTTCCTGTAGAGTTTAAACCTCCACTCTATACTATTCTCACATACCATTTCGAACTCGATAGCGTTTTAGTAATTGATCTATTAATTTTAGATAAACTTAAAGCGATTACACTGTGCTATTTCAATAATGTCGAATTTCTTTAAATTAAAACACTGTTTTTTCCACACTTGAAACAATTTTATTAATTCTTAAACAATTTGTCAATTGATATATTTATTTACTCCATGTTTTTCTCAATATTAAAGCTATTCTCAAAGATTTTCTTTATTTTTTAAATTTATTTTAAATGCATGATTTTTTATTCGTGTAGTTCTTAGATTAAGTTAAAACTGAAATTGAATTTTTTAAAAGCTGATTGGCGGCCGTATACAAAATTTGGATGTCCTGAGTGATGTAGGTTTATTTGTCCCTAATAATTACCTTCGTCAAAGACAGCACAGATTGTTTTATTTACCGCGCTGCAGAACTAACCTGCCAATGGTTATGCCTATGGTGGGCAAATTTTATTGCTTAATCGGGTCGCCTCGGAGGTCGACATATTTCGTGATAGTGTGAGTTGCCTTAGGGATGCAATATCAATGTTATGATTCTTTCTAACTCTTAAGCTTAATTTTTTTATTATGATTTTCTTATAAATTCTTTTAATGTAGTTGCAAACGATCTGTAATTATATGTCTGTAATGTTTGTGATTTTTATTAAAATAAATGAAAATGAAATGAAAATGAAAAGTAGGTATTTATATTAAAGCTGAATTTATACTCAAGATATCGCCAAAAAGCAAACCTGTATTATCTCTATATTCAAAATTTTCTCAAAGATACCTTTGGAAGTTACAAAAGTATTGATTTCATTATTGAAAACTTTGTCGAAGCGGCTGTTACAAGGGGAGGAGCGAACTAAGTGGAAGTAGGAAGTGTTATGTGCGTTCGTTATTTAATTTGTGTACCGAATACACTCCGCTTCATTATGGAATATTAATGAAGTTCATGCAAGCTTATGGTGCTGCAAGAAGAGTTTCAAGGAAGGAATAAATTAGGTTACGAGAAGAGGAACTTTTAGTTAAAATAATTCAATTTTATATGCAGCAGATTTATGAACATTCGTTAGTTATGATGAATTCTGAGGAAACTACTTTTCTTTGTCAATTTGAGTTTGAAGAACGACGAAGAATGCTGAAATACTATTGAAATATTATATTATTAGATGATAACAGCACATAAATGTTGAAGCAAGTAGATTTTTTTGTTTCTTAGCACAATTTAATTTTCAATAATTGTTCTGGACTGGACAGACATGGTTAACAATACCGAAGTCCTGAGGCGAGCTAGAGTTGACAGGGAATTGTTATCAACTATCAAGGTTCGAAAGATCTCATAACTGGGTCATACGAGTATACTGCGTGGGGAAAAGTACCACCTTCTCCAATTGATATCGGAGGGAAAAATTGAGGGACGCCGAGGGCCCGGAAGGAGACAAATGTCCTGGTTGAGAAACGTGAGGGAGTGGACCGGCATCCGAAGTGTTGAGGAGCTGTTCCGAGCGGCGCAGGACAGGGACAGGTTCGCCGAGGTGATCGCCAACGTTGGGGGAACCCGACAGGGCACTTGAAGAAGAAGAAAAATTGTTCACAAATTTATATGTAGATCACCGCGTGTGATGTGTCTGTTTTAAACTCATTATATTATAAATGGTGATTTTAATTGCGTATCATATGATCTTGAGCATGTCCGTGTTTTTTCTATAGTCTTCGAGTGACATTTCAGGTACCATTACATATTACAATTTGAATCTAATAACGAGTCGAGAACGCTTATCAAAACATCAGAGACCACCAGAGCCACGAACTTACCTAACATCTCAAACTGATTATCATAGAGTTTTGGTAGATGACACGTCGTTAGGAAAGATGATAGGATGGTAAAGACATTTGTTTTAAACCATATCTTTACCAGGATTATCATTGAAGAAATGGTGATGAAATAGATCGTTGTAAATCGTTATATAGGTGTTATTATTCGAAATCGACAACTGAATGGCTCGAGATCGAGAAGCGTGGCGTAGTTGAATTAGGAGAGACAAGGATAGAAGAACTATCACGTACGTTTATTTGACGTTGTTATTATTAGAAATATTTCTATATGTTGGATAGACAATGGAGTTCTGGTCCCAACCATAATGTATGGAAGCGAAGCATGGAACTGGCAGAAGAAGGATGAGAGCAGAATAAATGCGGTAGAGATGAGGTCCATAAGACGTATGTGAGGTAGAACGATATACGCCAGAATGTAAAAAAACGGTGAAATAAGAAAGGAATGTAGAGCGGAAGAAGGTTTTATGAACAAAAATATGAAAGGACATATGGAGCGTATGTGTGAAGAAAGAATGGTTAAAAAAGTATACGTTAACGATCTGAATGGAGTACGGAGTCGAGGTAGACCGAGGAAAACATGGCATGACCAAATTAATCAAATTTTAAAGGTTAGTCATGTTAGAAGTCGGAAGAATTGACGTGCGTGTATGACTCGCTGTATGACGGCGTGATGGTTTCTTTGTTTGTTATTTTTTGTCAATTTTTCCTTATTATGATGTCCAGACTTTAAGCTTCTTTATATTTTATTAAAAATAATCAACGCTGGGTATAACAAAATTAATTATTAATCTAAAGTATGGTAGTTTAACAGTGTGTTTAGAAAGTTATTATTGTACATATAATACAAACAATATTCATAAATGAATTGGAAGATATATTTTACATTTTATAATTAAAAAGGCATTGTTGGGAAAGTATTAGTTTTATTTTAAACTAAATAATATACCGTCACGCCGTTTCTCCGGAGCTGTAGGCATAGAATATAATCCGACACACTGTTCTTCCCTGACTTATATATTTAAAAAAAATGTGTTTAAAAGAAATCTCCTAACAAATTATAATGAATTTACAACAATGCATGTTAAAAAGTTAAAGCCTCTGAGTAGAGCAACAAATATAGAATATTTCAATCTTTTCACGAAGGCACAATGGGTTAATTTTTAAAACTTCCCGCTCCCCCGTTGTATTGAGTACTTTCGAGAGGATTAGGTACAGCTTCCGCAGAAACTTTTTTCATTAAACAGCTGACATCAGAGTAATCAGCGGAGCCGAGGAAGAATGTGGCAAACACGAGTATTCCCGAACATTTACAGATCAGCACAAAAACTTTGTTTATATTATATAATATATCAAGGAAATCTGATTTAATAGATGTACCGCTTAAATTTAACTAAAATAAATCATAAACCATATGATATTTATGATCATCATATGATACATAAACCATGTGATATTTATAGCAAGGTTTTTATTATTTTTAAACAGTTAATTATTATTAAGAACATTATGTCGCACGCTTAATAGAACACTGGCTTAACTAAAAAAAGCAAATTTTGCTCAATCTGACATGAGTCGGTGTTTTAACAAAAACAGTCGAAAAACACGTACGAATGAAAAAGACCGATATAGTGTAATGGAGGTCAATTGGCGTAATTTTGACTTAATTTTAACGCGAATAGATGGATAGCGTTAACACAAGCCTCTGTCTAATGTTAACTCAATCATGACCTAAACCATAATAGGTATTATATTAAGGGTGCGATGTGTTAAATTATTTTTATTTGATTTATTTTATGTCATTATTTTTTTTATATAATTTGTTTAAGATTTAATTTGTGGTCGTTGGACGACCGAAGTGTGCGCGGGAGATGCCTATTGGTGGCTATAAGGTTCGCAAGCCATCACACCGCGCCTCTCGCGGGGGGTGGGGGGAAGAGAAGGATGGAGTGCCGCATTGGTTAAAGTGTGGCAGTCCATTCTTTCTGCCTGCCCTTTCGGGTAGACGGCGTGATGGTTAGTTAGTTAGTTAGTTAAATCATAAACCATGCTACCTACAACTACTGACACGAGTTTATTTATCTCGAGATTTTTCGAATACATTATACAGTCACTGGGATAAATATCGGAATACGGTCTAAATTTCTGACATAATTTCAACACTTTAAAATTCTTAGTTTATATTGTAAAAAAAAAACATTCAGAATATTTTTTTAGTAATTACTAACGTCATTTGACATCAACTTTTTTATACTTAAAGCATAAATCACTCTAACATCTTGAATTGAAAATTATACCATACATTTGAAAAATATGTATCGGAGATTATATTGCATGGAAAAAAAATAGATTCTCTTAATGACTTTACCTCTGAAATGTTGAAAACCATTAATTCTTATAGTGAAAAACAGCGTTTGAATTTAAAAAAAAATTAAGATATAAGGAATATCTCCAAATATGTCAATTAATACTCAAACTGTTTTGTAACAAGAGTTTGACGTTGACATAATAGATTTGCAATTTGTAGATAAATTGGAGTTTACATAACCAGCTAAAATCATTTTCCTTTGAAATTGTAATGTGGCTATAAATCCATTATACGATCAGAAAGGAAGTCGACTTGGCGACGCAGACTGCACATAATTGGGCATATACATAAATTTAAATTTACCCGAGGGTTAAAGTGCACAAATAAATATTTAAGTTACTACCCCACTCGACCCGGGGAGCGCCCCCCACACCAGACGGGGGAGGGGGGAGGGGGCGGCTGGTTGGGACGCGGCCAGAGTCGCACCCGCGGGCCATACCTGCCCCATCTCAATGGAAGAGGAATTGAATTATTCCAACAAAGCGCATTCGGCGGTGGGCTGCACAGACACGCGTGATTCGCGTCGTTTCGTAAATACGGTATACAGTTTCATTCACTTTGAAGTTTTCCTGCAGTGTTTTTATCATCGATCTAAAGTGCATATATATTTACGATATCAATCAATGATTTATGAAGTACATCAAACTAGAGTCGTATTTTTGATGTAATTATACCTGGCCTAAACCCTTTTTATGATTGAAATGAATTATAAAAATAATAAACGTGTATTATTGCAGAAGGTCCGTGTTTTAGAATTTGTATTATATTTTATGGGAGTGAATTTAGGGCATTTACGTATGAAAAGTGCATAAAAATGTTGTGAAAATACAATGTTTCCAAAAAGTTATTCAAATGAATTTTGAAACGCATTATAACATTATTTTAAATTATTTAATAATATTATTTCTGTTCTCGTTGCGGATAGTGCGGAAGAATTACAAGGCTTAGTGTCGAGAATGAATGAGGTATACAAGTCAAATGATTTAATGATGAATATCGGAAAGTCAAAGGTGATGGTTTTTGAAAGGGAAGAGCAAATGACAGTTTGTAACATAAGTGTGAACAAAAAGAATTTGGAGCAAGTGAGTGAATTTGTGAATAGGGTGGCGGTCCATTCACTATGCCTACCCCTACGGGGAAACTGCGTGATGGTTTGTTTTCTGTCTGTTGTTTGTTTATTTCTGTTATAATTAAAAACAAGTTTATTATTTTTTGATAATCCAAAGTCATTTGAACTGTATAAATCGGTTGTTGAGTTTGAATAAACTTTTCTTGCTCTCGTAGTTCATTAAACTTCAAAACAAGTTGATATTAATAATTATATCCCATTAATGAAAAAAAAAGATTCTTAAAAATTCAAATTTATTAATTCTTAAATTATATAGATATTATAAATCAAACCAAATCGAGTGATTGGTAAGTTTATTTATTTTCTAATACATTTTAACATTTAACATTTAAACAATACGTTTGAGTTGGTTCTATAATTGCAGTTTACTCGTTACGGACCGATTATGGTTGTGTGAGTAATGGGATCGAGACTTAATCCTCCTCAGCCTAGCAGAGTTAATTGAGTTCACCGTTTAAGAGTATAGACAGATCCTATCGATGCGATGGTGGGGTTGCTGCGAATACTCTTTGTGTCTCACTATTATCTCAGTTAAGAGATGTCGCGTTATTGAATAGCTATTCCGGTCCTGGCGAATGGGAAGCTGGATCCAAGAAGTGAATGGCTGTGCCTTGAACTGACATCTGCAATGGGATAAATTAAACGTTTGCAATTCTTAGAATAATTAATAGTGGAGTCAGATCTAAACTGCGAGGGAAAACAGCTTCCATTGTTCTACTTTGAGAATTACTATAATATATAACTTTGTTCTAATGTAAAAAGCGTTGTTAAACAATAAAATTATAAATCAAACAGATTTACTGAGTATTTTTGACATAAAACATGTTTAAAATGAACGTACCAGAGATTATAGATTTTGCTTCATTAATTTTATGAATTAAAAAAAAAACGTACTACTTAAATTTAGAAATCAGTAATCACCAGCTTGTTTTGGACTAACTTTTAATGAAATATATAGGGTAAGCAGTACAATGATTGGCACTCTAAGAAAAACTTTTCATGTTTCATGTCTATGCGTCTCACTTTTTATGTTTATGATTTTTTTCTTTTTAAATTCATATTTTATGAACTATTTAGATAATAAAAAACACACACAGCAATCCTTCTGAAATATCCATTAGTCGTAGATTTTTTTGCAAAAAAAATATCCTAAAAACATAATCATTGGCACCTCGAGTATAATGATTGGCATAACGTAAATGTATAATTATTGGCACAGTAAATATATTTATTCAGAGGGATCATTCTCATTATCTACTTCTAAATTGGTTGTTTCTGTACTAATCGAAGTAGGTTTAAGTTTTTTTGTAAATATTAAATAATGCATTGAAATCAGGTGACTTGTTAACGTTTTTTTTCCATTTCCAATTCTCAATTAGTTTTACCAGGCATGAAAAAATAAATTCCTCAAATGCAAAATATATTAATTAAAGATTTTAAAACAGTGCAAAAATTTATTATTTCGACAATTTTACAGTTTCTACGTGCTATTGAAACGAAGAGTGCCAATCATTGGGGGGGTGCCAACATTAGTACTTCTTCCCCTATAACATTTTGTTTTTTTGAATGTATACAAATCCTTGTAGACAATATTAATGTGTGGTAATTGGGTTGATGTGTGATAAGACATAATAAGACATAATTAATAAAGATTTTCTGCTTACTGCTTATATCTAATCTCAAAGTGAAATCTCAAAGCTTATATCTTTTTGCAGAAAGTGTCGATCTTCCTCTGTGGTTTTATAGAGTCCACAGAAAAAGCAGCTGTTTCCGTTTTCTCCCTTTTCAACCTGTCAAATAGGATCGCGTGGGTGCCTACCTGTTTCTATGGATTATTTTGACAAATTTTTTCTTGATAAATATTTGACTTAGTGACATTGTGTCATGTGAGACAGTGTCTGTATCCGGATAGCCGTCATCCAACAACTCTGCTCTGCCTGCTTGCAAGCCATCAAAATGCCATACGGGCTCAACTAAGAACTCTTTGCTGCGCCGGTTTATGTGTTATCCTATTTTTATTTTGAAATTTTAGTGATATTAAGTTAATTTTGTAATATATTATATAATGAATAGTGTAATATATTGTAATAGTTTAATTTAGTTTAATATTGTTTAGGATAGTTGATGTGGATTGTAAAATGTAATTAATGTTAAGGTAGATTTTAGTGGTTGTGGGAAATGCTTAGAGACGGCGATGAGGTCCGCCACCCATCACGTTGCATTTTCCGCGGGGGCGAACAGAGGAGAGTGGAGTGCCGCATTGGTACTTGGAATATTAGAGGAGGTATGGAAGGGAAGTTAAGTGAGATGTGCGATGAATTTAATAACAAGTGTTTGGATATTTTGTGTGTGACTGAATGCATGGTTAAAGAGTGCGGATCTAGAGAGCATGATAATAAGTTCATCTTATGGTCAGGGGTATCACAAGAACAAAGGGGAGGTCAGGGTGTGGCAGCGATTCTAGCTCCAAGGATGGTAGAATGTATGAAAGGATACGAATGTATAAGTCCTAGACTGATGTGGATCCGCTTCAAAATTGGATTGACAAGAGTATTACTCATAATTGGGTATGCTCCTGTTAATAGCGAAGATGAAGCTGTGAAAGATGAGTTCTGGGATAGTGTAAACGAGATAGCAGCGAGTAAGAACGTGAACGAAAGAATTATTTTAGCAGGAGATTTGAATGGATGGGTAGGAATCCAAAGGACTGGTTATGAAGAATGTCTCGGTAAGTATGGTGATAGTAGGACGAACAATAATGGAAGGAGAGTGCTTGGTGTATGCCTGGAGTGGAGCCTCTTTGTGTCAAACACGATGTTTGATCATAAGAGGATCCATCAGTATACATGGGAGAGAGGGAATGAAAGGACGACTATCGATTACGTCATCGTTGACTCTAGATTACGGACGGACACTGTAGATACCAGAGTGTTCAGAGGGGCCAAACTCGGAACTGACCATTTTTTGGTGGTGACAAAGATAAACCTGTTCCGAGGTTGGCGCACCAAGAAGAACAAAACAGTGACCGCCCCGTCTAGAGTTAAAATAGAAAAACTCCAAATCGATGACGTAAAAGAGAGTTATATGACGAAAGTGAATGAGAGGCTGAGTGGTCGAGAATCTGAATTTACAAGTATAGACGAGATCTGGAACAAATTGAAAGAAAGTCTATGTGAAACAGCGAAAAAGGTATGTGGTACATGTGTGCAAGGAAGAAGGAATGGAGATGCTTGGTGGGATGACTGTGTAAAAATTCTGGTCAAAGAAAAGAAGGATGCATGGTTAAATATGATATCTGTGGATAAAAGAGATTGCGAGAAATATAAAAGAGCAAAATAAGCATACAAAGTTTGTAAGATGAATGTCAAGTTGAAAGTGAGAGAGAAAAAGGATAAACTGAAGGAGGAAGACGGTCTCAAGATGACGAGTCACTTTCAGAGCAACATAAAAATGTTCTGGAAGGAAGTCAAAAGGCCCGGAATCCTCCCGAAAATGGTTGTGCGAAAGCAATTTTGAGTTGTGAGGGAAGAATGATTACTGATTTTGACAGTATACAAGGAAGATGGATGGAATACTTTAAAGATGTATATGGCAGTGAAATGACTGAGAGTTCAATGAGAAGGAGCGTTACAAATTTGAGTTGTACGAATAGCGAAAGAGATATGACAGAAATAAGTTTGAACGAAATAGTAAAATCTGTAAGCTGTATGAAAGGTGGAAAAGCTGTTGGTTATGATTGTGTCGCTTCGGAGTTTATTAAAAACGGTGGGCCGGTTGTTGCAGCGTGGTTATACAGACTCTTTAACCAGTGTTTAGAGGAAGGATATACGCCGCTTGACTGGAGGAGGGCTGTTATCATGCCTCTATATAAGGGAAAGGGGTCTCGTATGGACTGCGGAAATCACCGGGCAAAAAGTCTGTTAAGCGCCGTTGGTAAACTCTACGGCCGAATTTTAATAGAAAGAGTAAAAAAGACGACGACTGAAAGAGTATGGGATGTTCAAGGCGCTTTTATGACCGGAAGAGGATGTATGGATCAGATTTTTGCACTTCGAACGCTTGCGGAGAAGTTTATGGCAAAAAACCGTAAGCTTTTCTGTGCGTTTGTCGATTTGCAAAAAGCCTATGATCGAGTGAACAGAGATAAACTGTGGTCAATCTTGTCCGAATACGGAGTGAGCACAAAACTGATACGGGCGGTTGCTTCTCTCTATGAAGGGAGCACTGCCAGTGTTAGGGTAAATGGAGACATCACGCCATGGTTTGATATCACGAAGGGTGTTAAGCAGGGCTGCGTGATGTCTCCATGGTTGTTCAATCTGTATATGGACAAGTGTATGAAAGAACTTAAAGGTATAAATGCTGGTGCTAAGATGTGTGATTTATCTGTAAACTGTCTGCTTTACGCGGACGATGCCGTTCTCGTTGCGGATGAATTACAAATCTTGGTGTCGAGAATGAATGAGGTATGCAAGTCAAATGATTTAATGATGAATGTCGGAAAGTCAAAGGTGATGGTTTTCGAAAGGGAAAAGCAAATGACAGTTTGTGATATAAGTGTGAACGAAGAGAACTTGGAACAGGTGAGGGAATTTGTGTATTTAGGTAGTATGTTCACAGCAGATGCCCGAACGGATAGTGACGTCGAAAGAAGGGTTGGTGCGGGTAACAAAGTGAATGGAGCTTTAAAAATAGTTATTGGAAATAAGAATTTATCAATGAAAGCGAAAACGGCCGTTCACAATGGAGTTCTGGTCCCAACCTTAATGTATGGAAGCGAAGCATGGAACTGGCAAAAGAAGGAGGAGAGTAGAATAAATGCGGTAGAGATGAGGTCCCTAAGACGTATGTGTGGTAGAACGATATACGACAGAATCTCAAATGCTGATATAAGAAAGAAATGTAGAGCGGAAGAAGGTATTATGAACAAAATTATGAAAGGATCGCTGCGTTGGTTCGGACATATGGAACGCATGAATGGAGAAAGAATGGTTAAGAAAGTATACGTTAATGATGTAAATGGGGTACGAAGTCGAGGCAGACCGAGGAAAACATGGCATGACCAAATTAATCAAATTTTAAAGTTTGGTCATGTTAGAAGTCGGAGGAATCGACGTGCGTGTATGACTCGTTGTATGAATGTGGAGGAAGCTAAAGAGGTTTGCCAGGATAGAGTAGTGTGGCGGTCCATTCTCTCTGCCTACCCCTGCGGGGAAACGGCGTGATGGTTTTGTTTTTTTGTTTTTTTTGTTTTCTAATCTCAATAGATGGCGCTAGTGTAGATTGAACAAAAATATGTGAATTGTTTCTCAATATGGTAGCATATATACGACTTTCAAAAATAATGTTAGACGTGATGTTCGTAGGAAGGGCGCAATGGGAAATGTTGTTTTAAATAAAGCGATCGTTTAACCCAACCAATGACAGGTCATAAGTCCTGTAAACGCCTCGACCACCATATTCTGTTTCCAAAAAATTTACATATTGGTCTCTTTTGAGATACAATTAATTCTGAATCATATATATTTATTTATTTATGTATTTACTATTGCTACACAATTAAAGCATCTAATGTACAATAGTATAAAGTGATAAAAACATAACTGTATTCAATCAGATTATACAACATCAGTTAGATGTGCATACCAAGTTCATAACACTGGCAGGACAATTGTCATACACCACCCTTCAGTGTAAACAGCCGTAAGGCAAAATAAGACATTACGTAGAATAAAGAAATGTGCAAATTAAGTAAAACAATACCGTGGCGTAAAATAAAAGTAGTGCATAAAGGTAATAATCTATCGAGTTAATAATCTAATATTCATTCAATGAACTAACTAGTTAGAAGTCAAAACAGCAAATATAAGAAAATTATTTAAATGCACAAACTACAAATTTTATACATCACACTTTTGTGGGTCGTATAAAACATAGGTTGGTAATAAATGAAACATTCTGCCTACAAAATCCGTCTGCCTCATCCATCCTGGACCGCGCGAGGCTGTGGCATCAGAAGTACTAGGCTAGGCGGAGTACCAGGCTGCCAGGAACATTAAGGAGACTAACTGCCCCCTCGAAAGGGTGGAATAATTTCATACACCCGTGGGATCAAAGCATGAGGAGTTTAATGGCCGCGTACAATGGCAGCGACTGCAGATGCACCGAGGTCGAAGACAATGTGCTCGGTAAATTTATAAGAAAAATATGCCCCTTTCCGTAAAGTGTAGTAATACAAGATGTGTATTGTTCCATTTAAAATTAGTTCATGTTTAGTCTAGTAAATATATAGAAATGAAAATACATAGGTTTGTATCCTTTTTATATTTAGTATATAATAAACGATTTTGTTTCATTATACGAGTACATACCGTAAAAAATTCTATACTGAGGGGAAAGGGCTATATGCACCATCAGTCTGTCGATGCCAGCTAGCCTAACGAAACCGGTCGCTTTCGAAATAAATACAAAATCAGAGTAGTTAGGAAGTAAACGTGGTTTTATGAAATTATTATTTAAAATTAACTTCCATCAAGCGATTTCAGTGAAATCATTAGATTATCTAAGGAAGGGCGTCTGTGTCCCAAAACATGTTAGTAAAAAGTAAAAAAAAAATTGTGAAAATACAAAGTTTTTAAAAATTTATTCAAATATAAATGAATTTCAAAATTAAATTACACTCAAATTGTATTTTATTATGATTTGTATATGAATCACGATACTGTTATTACGATTATTGGGTACATTTTTCTGTTCATGTTTCGAAGGTATTAAACCTTTATTATCAGGAGAACTCGATAAACTTATTTTTACCTAAACAGTTTACTTAGGTGAAGGTTTTGTTGCCTTCTAAACGAGTCGAAAAAAATATTCTCTAAATGGAAAAACCGTTATTTAAATTCATTTATTAATAAAAACAATGGAAGTATACAGTATTTACACTTTTATTTGATAAAAAATGAATTTAGTATTTAAAATTTTTAACGAAATTTGATAATTAATACGAATGAAAACGTCTGTTTTCTAGAAGTTTTATTATATAATAATTTAAGGGAATGGCACTTTAGCCATAAAAGAAAAACAAATGCCTTAACAAAAAATAAAGCAATAGAAAGGCGAAACATGTCATTCCCATAAATTATAATAAAACTTCTAGAAAACAGTCGTTTTTATTCGTATCAATTATTTAATACGAAGTTATACACCATTGTTCAAGAAACCATGGTGTATAACTTCATATAGCCATGTAGGAAGAATGCCAGAGGGCAGAACAGCAAAAATAAAAGAGAGCAAGGGACAGACCAATAAATAGATGGGGGACTGCGTGGAAGAGGACTGGGAGAAATTAAAGATTTGGAGAATGGAGAGAGATGGACAGGCACAGTATCCAGTGTAGGACTGTTGTGAAGGAGGCCAAATCCCACACCGGGAAGTAGCAAGAGAAGATGAAGAAGGTATAATCCAAATTATCTCTACTTTTTTATAATGATATTTAAAGTTATTCACAAATTAAGTACTTCTCACGATAGAACTATATTTTATACAATAAACAACTTTCTTATTAAGTACTTTGTGGTTTATTATTATCTACTAGATTTTTACTCTTAAACTTGGTAATACGTGTGATTCTTGATTATAGTTTTCCAAACAATAATAAAAATGTTACGATTACGATTTAGGATTGTAAAAAGGAATATTACTCACACCAGTTTTTTATATTGAGAGTAATTCCTTAACTAAAAAAAAACTTTTATCGTCACACATAATGAAATGGAGCACAAAGTACCCACACGATGCTCGTATCTTAAGATTGTCCCGGGTACAAAAAATACCAAATAGTTTTTGTACTGTCCAATAAAAACTGTTAAGGGTGAAACATGTCTTTCTTTCGACCCTAAATGTCACGAATTACCCCAGAAATAATTAGGGTTCGTGTTTTCAGCACCCAAATAATTATTTTCATTCTTTCGCAGGAATGTGGAATATAAACATATTCGTAAATGGACCATTCATTCTGCCTTCGTTAGTAAATATTAAATTTTGTGTATTCGGGGCCGTAAAACGCTAAGCTCATTTTATGACAGCCCTTTTAACCCGACGCATTTAATGTATTTTTTTATTAAGAATAATAACCGAGAAGCTTTACTGCTAATGTTTGGAAAATTACTTGGATACGTCTGGATATTTTATATGTAGCGAATGTATAATATTTATTGTACCTAAGAAAAATGGATTAAATTAACAAATATTATGAAAATATAATACAGTGCAGTTTATGGATGTTTTTTTTATTTCAGTCCACCTAATGATGGTAATGGTTATTTTCTCCCATTAATCATGGGGAAATTCATAAGCAGTTATATTTATAACCATAAAAAACTGTATGTATCATTCAACTTTTAATTCTCAACTAAACAAATTTTGATAAATTGATGTCCATGTATAATAGTAAAAAAAAAATGTTTAGATATTCCATTATTTTGAGCAGAACACTATCACCATATATTAAATATTATTAAATGTTTAAATTTAAAATACTGTTATTATACGTATTACAATTTATTAACATAAGTTTGTCGCGACAGCTGTTTTGCCAACTTACGTTTGCGTCATGAGGTGTTATAAATAACTGTTGTTTGTAACACCTGTTGATGCCAACATAGTTTGGCGAAACAGCTGTCGCGACAAACTCATTAAAATAAACAGTGATACGTATAATATTAACGTTCCATATTTTGACATTTAAAAAAATTATAAAAACTTACATGGTAAACATTCCACATTTTTAATTGGTTCTAACTAACTTTGTCCAGTTTACCGTTTTTTTTTTCAAATCTAAATAAAATCAAATTCAAGTATTACATTGATTGTAAATTATCAGTAAAAATAAATAAATTATTTGTTTCATTTTAAAACGCATTTCCTATTACAGTTTTTTATTGCGTTTTCCTTCAAAGTTATAATAATGAGAAAATTAAATTTAAAATATATATAATAGTTTTAAAAAAAAATACATATTTAAATTTTGTTTCAATGTTTTAAAGGTTTACTTTATAAGGGTGATATTTATGATTGGTAAGCAGTTATTCAAATAAAATTTTAAGAGTAATGCTAAGTTTTTATTCAGTATAAACCAGAAAATATATGTTAATTTTAATATATTTTGTAATTAACAACAATGTCATGGGAGTATACGTTTAATTATATATTTTTTTTAAATTCAGGACATACATTCTGTTTATTGTATATTTAATCAAAATAATTACATTACCCTGTGTTTGTTTAACTCCATAAAACGAAAAATTTAATTGTTAAATCTTCAGCGGCAGAAGTTCGACGTGGGGGTAATTTAATTTTACGAGGCCATTCGGCTCGGTACTAATATTATATTAAAGGTTTCGAATTTGAAGCATTAACTAAGAATTTTAACAACGGTGAAATGCTCCGCAGTCGATGGACCGGCTTTTGCGATCAGAGGAGGATTAACCATTTGTATTAATAAGGATTATGTATTAAAATTGTGAGGCTTATACCCAGAAAATAATTTATCAAGTCGATGCATATTTTGATTATCTCAAAAAAATTAACTATTATTCGAAGGGGGATGTTAGTTAACTAGAAGATTTATTTTGTTTTACGGGATCAATATATCTCATCTATCTAGGGAATTATTACATGTTTGATTAATTTCAAAAGATATTTCTTAACGTCCTCGCAACCTTACTCCCATATAATATAATATATTAAAATAATTTATCATGTCGTTGACGCGAGGAGTCGGATTAATTGCCGTGCGTGCATGACACAATTTATGAATGTCGAGGAAGCGATAGAAGAATGTCAGGAAAGAAGAGTGTGGCGGTCTGTTCATTTTTCCTACCCCTTCGGGGAGACGGCGTGATTGTTAGTTATTTAGTAAGTTAATATATTAAAACACATATAAAATGGTCGATTTCATCAAAGATATGGAATTCCACATCATAAATTATAAAATCTATAATAGAAAAATGGCATATTTGGGATCCATTATTTACATTAAGAAGTTTTTTAATAATAGTGTTGTGTGTATGAATATGTTATCTTGTGTTTTGATAAATGTTCCGAATCATTCGAACATCTGGTTTCGGCTGCCCAGACTTATACCATATCTATTAATACGAAACCCACACCATTCGAAGGCATGTTCACATACGCGATATCAAGAAATAGACCATTGGAGAGAATGTTCATACATTTGATATGAAGCAATATGAGTATGGTGGATTCCATTAAGCCCTTACAACATCACCGTTGCCATGAAATTAGGTGCACTATTCCGGGAATAATTTATGGCCAAACCAGCGTTTGTTCCTATGGAATTCATAATTGAAATCATAATGGCGAGTGTGTACGCAGGCCACGTGTGGCACATTACTCTAAGGGCGTGGACGAAGCTGTCTGAAAGGGTGAGAAGTAGGTATAAAGAAACATAAGGGCCTTTAATATTAACACAAGAGAGCCGTTAAGACGGAAGCATTCTTCTATAAGAATGGCTCTGTGTAATGTGTACATCGTTTATTCATCTGATTTTCTCGTGTTACTATATATTTTACATATTCCTATATTTAATTTATATTAAATTACTAATATTTTGCCAAGTAAACAATTTTTTATTGTTTCTTAAACAATGTTGAAAAACCCCATATTAAATAATTAATACCAATACTCCATACTGAGACGGAACCCAGCCTGCATCGCTCAGGGCGCACTAGACTGGTCCCCTATGGGGGGAAAGAGAAAGCGAGGCAGACCTAGAGCCACCTGGAGAAGAACCCTGCAGGACGAGGTTAAGTCAGCAGGTCTCACTTGGGACGATGTTAAGCATCAGGCATGCGATAGAGTCGGGTGGAGAAGATTCCTTGAGGCCCTATGCACCACGGAGGTGTGACAGGACAAAAAGAAGAAGAAGACCAATACTCCATATTAAATAATTAATGCGAATGTAAGCGTCTGGTTTCTAGAATTCTTTATGTGTTAGTTTATGAGAATGGCATGTTTTCCCTTTCTAAAGCATTTTCGAATGGTTTTTTTTCCAAAAGTTTATGAGAAAAACAAATTTTGCTAGTTTAAATCTCAATGAAATGAAACTGGTCATTCCCATAATTTATAATAAAACTTCTAGAAAACAGATGTTTTCATTCGTATTCATAATTGAACAGTTTAATTTCATTCAACGGAAATAAAAAATATATGTACCTATATATCATACTGTGCTATTAATAAGCGAGATTTTGATATTTGTTCTTGAAGGCGTATCTTAATTAAAATATTATATGGTATATAAAGAAGTGAGTTTTTTTAAAATAAATAACGCTTCCCTAAAAATATGGAATAACACTTTTTACTTTCGAATTCCAAATTTGCATTCTTGTAGCGGCTGTGTTAAATGTTTTACTAATTCATGACAAGAGTAAGCTGGTCTCACAAGAATTGTTTAAAAAAATGACCTTATGGACTATTTCTTTGTGGCTGTCATTTTGAAGAAACGTTTGGCCAAATTTGTACCGTTTCCAGAAGCTCCACCACTTTCCTTGTGTTGAATACAATATATTTTAAAAGTTCAAATCGGCTTCATGTATGTGAAAACTAGGATTATCATTCGAATCTTGAATAAAATTGATATCAATTGATTACTGTGCAATAAATATATAAAATATATTTAAAAACATTATTAAGAAAAGTAACGGTGGGTAAAATTTGGGTGGTGGTCTAGGGGATAGAACGCTTGGCTCTTGATCCAGGGGACATGGGACGATCTTCGTGGCAGAGTGGTTAGAAGCTCTGACTTCCATACCGAAGGTCCCGGGTTCGATTCCCGGCGATGGCAGTGTGATTGTCACATTGTCTTTGGTCTGGTGTAGAATTCACGTGACAATAAAATGGCGATAGATTGGCTACCTATCACATGTGGATCATCAATATAATAGCTAAAAATAATGTGTATCCAGTAATTGGGTTTAAGCGACCTGTTGTATATAAGAAAAAAAAAAAAAGCCCAGGACATGGATTCAAGACATGGGTTCAAGAAGGAATCTGGTCGTGTCACACGACCAGATTCCTTCTTCATAATAATGAGCTATTTTCTACTCACATTGAAGATTGTAAAATAAATTGTAATATCATTGATATAAATCCTTGATGTTAGTCTTTTTAAAAAAAAAGTAATAATAATAATTTTATAACCTCAAAATTCACAAATTTACGATTACAATATATTAGAGTGCAGTTGAATTGTAAAACTAATGGTAAAATATTATTCATCAACCAATTCCATTCGCATAGTTATTGTTATCACTTCTCTGTTATTAACTTTACTATTACAACACTTTTTTAAAATTTCCTTAGATAATTCAATTGAAGTATCATATAAAATTGAGAATTTATCATATTCACGCTACGTAATTATTACAAAGTATAGATTCTTTAAAAAAATTGCTAGATCTACAAACTTCACAGGATCAAAGGATAGCGTGAATAATGTAGATATAACGTATTTGCTCTTTGTCAACTCTGTCGACCGGTAGTTCGTAGTTGGGTTTTACGAGTACGGAGAATTTAATCAAATTATTTCACTTCTATCGGTCCTATGTAATATGATTTTGATACGGCATAATAGACGGGCCCTATCCCTCCGGGAGGGGAGTGGGAATCCCTTTATTAATTATAACACATACAGCACCGCGAACATGACCGAAATGCATTTTAAGTCGCCCTATTTTAATGAAATAAAAAGAGTCGGAGAGCTACAAAATAAGTTGTATTTGTTTATCGCTCTTGAGATGATTAATTCATAAAACCGACGATAATTTGTATCATAAAATATATAAAGTTTTGAATACAGATAATTTAATACCTTGTTTTGGCGGAAAACTTTGGCAGAAATGAAATTAATTGTGATAATATGTAAGTATTTCAATTAAACAGTTATTACTATTGAATATGTAGTTTGTAGGAGAGACGTTTTTTTTATATATTTATACCTTTATATTATGTTATAATACAAATATAGTACAGTTAGGAATGGTTATTATATTTGATTTCTCCGATTTTGTCAATAAAGCGTGCAAAATAGTTGTGTTGAAGTTCAATTGGGCTTGCCGTATGGTGTGGACAACGGATGATCAGACGTGTCCTGGAGTGGAAAACAAGAACCAACCACAGAAACCCAGGGAGACCAAAATCAAGATGATCTGATAGCATCGAAAGAGCAGGAGGTCAATGGCACACAGTGGCGAGGGATATAAACTTATGGAAGTCGGAAAAGGAAGACGTATATCCAACAATTAATTAAGCAAACGCTGACGATGTAATCAGGTCGGTCAGTCTTTTTTTAGTGCGCCCTAGGAGTAATTAATTTTACAAAATAGGACACTTAAAATTAAGTCATCAAAATAATAATAATAGTAAAATTTGTCAATATGATGACTAAATGTTTTAATATGGAAAAGGTCTTATGTATTATATTATATATGTGTGGCAGGGTATAAAGAATATGTAGAATTTATCATTATAAATCATTAATAAATCTGTTAATGTTGGCTTCATCGACAAATCAAAATGGCCTTTAAATATTCCAAAAATATATTTAATAACGGCTCTTTATTGAAAATTATAATCATTTGGAATAATTAAGCACTTACATGATAAATGACATTTCTGAATTACAAAATTATTTCGTCTTGTGGCATTTTCTCTCATGTACACATTCATATAACTCAAAGGAGGGTGATTAATTATCTTCCATATTAAAAATTCTGCCGCGCTTTCAGTCCGGAAGCTTTGAAAAACGGCGCTGGAGGCGCCCATCGCCCATCGCACCAATCAAAGGAGAAAGGAAGTCATTTTTAAACATGGAAGCGTGCATGACGCGTGTGAGTAATGCCGGAGTGACAGATCTCATTTTTACTTTATAGCGGATGATAATTTGTAAAATTGGGAATGCTCTTTAATAATTGAACATTTTAATTCGTGATACATTTCCTCTTGTATGGATTGATTAATATGAACAACTTACAATATACTGAAGTAAATATTCATCACCGGGAGATTGCCAAAAATGCTTATGGTTTAAATAATGAAAACCAAAAAAATTAAAAAAAAAATTGTTTTCATGATTTATAATCAACTACTACCCAGAAAATTCAATTAAAAATATTAATAACTTATGGTTTAGAATACGAGTTTTTTGATTAATTTCTTCTAAACACACCCTGATACAATTACTTAAAAGAGGAAAAATCAATGGTTTTGTTCGTACAAATTGTATTATATATAAAAAAACATATTAGTTTTAATGACAATATAATTATCTATTGATCTCAAATGTGACATTAACGAATCGTTAAATTATTAAAGATTAATAATTTAACGATTACATTTAATCGTTAAATTATTCATAAATGTTAATTAAAATCGTTCAACAAATAATATAATCGTTAAGTTATTAATAAATGGCCCAACTCTTTTGTATGTAAGCGAAGCATGGAACTGGCAGAAGAAGGATTAGAGCAGAATAAATTTGGTAGATATGAGATCCCTAAGTTGTATGTTTGGTAGAACGATGTAAGACAGAATCTCAAATGCTGATTAAAAACATGATGTAAAGTGGAATAAGGTATTATGCATAAAATAATGTAAGTATCGCTGCGTATTTCGGCCATGAATGGAGAAACGATGGTTAAGAAAGTATACGATAACGATGTAAATGGAGTATGAAGTCGAGGTAGACTGAGAAAAACATAGCATGACTAAATTAATAAAATTTTAAATGCTAGTCATTTTAGAAGACGGAAGAAGCGACATGCGTGCATGTCACGATGTATGAATGTTGAGAAAGCGAGAGAAGTGTATCAGGAAAGAAAAGTATGGCATCCATTATTTCTGCCTACCCCTTTGGAGAGATGGTGTGATGGTTAGTTAGTTTGTTACTTAATAATATAATAATATAATACATATATTCCGAAAACAAAACCATACGGACACAAAACTTCTGAAAGGTATCGAACCTTGCCAGGAACATTTGTATTCTGTACAGAGTAACGTTCGCTTTTCCAATAATAGCTCAATTTCTAGAAAGGGTTTTTTAATAGGTCTGAACGTTTTTGGCCCTCGTGTATTTTTAAAGTACAAACGCAAGTCCCTTATCTGAAAAACCTTTTAATGCGATCACATTTGAGTTGGCATTTTAATATTTATTTCTAAACACATGTGACTATTCTTTAGAGGTATCTTCTGGGCACCATCTGTGTAATTTCGTTACGTTTTTGTTCTACAAATTGAGTTGCCCGCCATCGAAAAGCAAAATTGGCGGGAAAAACGAAAAACGTTTGCGTACCAACAGCGTAAGTTCAACATTTACAATTCCATTTGTATGAAAATTTACGTACTATGTGTCTTAGAGGGCATTGCTCTCGGAAAAACGACGCGATCGCATTTTCCGTCGGAGTTCCGTATTTATGATACTTTAATTGTGTTTATTATTTAAAAACATTGATTTAAAATTCCATATTAAATCACTAATACGAATAAAAACGTGGGTTTTATTATATGCTTAACCTTTTATATTATATTGTTATACATATGCGATAGTGTGAGTTGCTTCAGGGATGCAATAACAATGTATTTGGTTATTTTATTATTTTTTAAAATATTATTTAGAAAATATATCTTATTGTTTTATTTTGAGGTTGCAGACGACTTGGACGCATTTGTAATGTTTTTTATCTTTATAAATCAATAAATGAAATGAAATATAATATATTTGATAATACCTTACAAAAGCGAAACATATCATACCCATACACAATAATAAAACTTCTAGAAAACAGACGTTTTCATTCGTATTAATTATTTTAATCGTAACAAAATGTTAAATGAACTTTCCAAAGCATAAAAATAGTAATTGCTAGCTAAGCAGACAAATGGTATCATTTATTTACAAGATAAGAATTCTATAATTCATAATACTATTTTATCCACATTTGAGTATATTTTTCTCAACATGTTTCGAAGGTTTTACAGCTACATCATCGGGAGAACGACATAAACTGATTATATAGTTCTCCCGATGATGAAGGTGTAAAGCTTTCGAAACATTATTACTTTAGCACAGGTTATTAAAAAAAGTATTCTGGAGAATTGAAAATTCAGCGTGAGACAGAGTTTTTAGCAGAAGTGAGGAAAAAAATCGTCAAAAAAAATTTGGATCAGAAAGAAGATGTCCTTGTTAATATTTTAACTATTTTTTATACGAAAAACATTGCAATCTATTTACAATTATACGCTTGTTATAATACTCGAATATATTTTAAAATGTTATTATGTAATACATTTTAAAAACATGGTTACTTAAAAAATTGTTCGTAAAAATAATAATCTGTTAATTACGTCATTAAATAATTAGCGGCGCGCGGTCCTCCAAACTATCTCAATAAACCGTAATAACTGTCTGGAAATGTTTTAATAACCGGCATGTTGCGATTTACAACTTGGTAGAGATTCTCGCCAAACTTCCCTATCCGAGGGGAAAGTTGCGCAAAACTGCTTTATGGTAATTGGTATGAATGGAAAAATAAAAGTTTAAAATATGGAAAACTTAACCGCCGTCCAAAACTCTCTTAGGGGTGGGCGTCTGGGACGGAAGGAGGGGCGGGGAGGGGCAGATTTACGATCAACACGCGGGTTGTGTCGAAAATAGAAAAAATCTCTCCTGTCTCCCTCGGGGGGTTCGTTTTTCAAAGATTTACAGGCGAGCGTAGATTACTTGGAATTCAACACAGTTCCAGGTCCCCAGTTGAAACACTCGCATTTATTTTGCAAGTTATGTATGTAAAATACTTATCATTTAAGAACAAACTTATAAAAAATAAATAATCTTGTTTTATCAAATATTGATTCTTTGAATATCGTTAAAAAATCAAATACGGATAAAACCGTTTAAGAAGTAGATTAGGAAACTGGACGCTGGGCTCCCAATTGTGTTATCTTTTATTTTTATTTTCTTTATTTTTTATTATAATTTTTTTTATATGCAACAGGTCGCTTGAACCCAATTACTGTATACAATATGTTTTTTCAGCTGATATATTGATTCTCGTGACATGTGATAGGTAGCTAATCTATAGCCATTTTATTGTCACGAGAATTCTACACCAGACCGAAGACAGTGTGACAATCACACTGCCCCAGCGCCGGGAATCGAACCCGGAACCTTCGGTATGGTAGTCAGAGCTCTTACCACTCTGCCATACCTATATATAAATTTACTAATAATTATTTGACTGTTATAAGCAATGTTTAATATATGTATATTATATGTTTAATATATGTTTAATATAATAAAATATGCAATGTTTTTTCATCTGAAAAAAATATATACTCGTATTATATATTATGTATTTAGTTTCATTTCATTTATTTTTTAATTCCGACCGGTTTCAGCAGTTCACTGCTATCTTCTGGTTAGAAACTTGAGAAAAAAAACAAGTGGAATATAACTCAATGAACATTATAAAATATTAGTTTTATATAAATATGGTACATGTTTTCATTATTTACAATGAATTTCTACCAAAATACATAATTTATAATCAACATGTTATTTCTTTTGTATATTCCACTATTTTTACGATTCAATTAGATAATACACGTCATGATTTCTACGTTTTCCTTTGACTGTGAACAATAAAATGACATTAAACATATTTGCTATATTTCTGAGATTACAGAAGAAAACATATCAGCTTTGTGTAATAGGTCATATGATACTATAATAATATTAGGTGTATAACTTTGCTTCCGCCGTTTTGCAATAGATGGCAGTAGCGGTAAGTGGCAGTTGGAATAAATAGATCATAGATGTCATACAATAAGCTTAAGTATGTGTAAACATAACGCCATCGAAATATTAGTCGATTTGTGTCTGCATCATAAAGTTATTCCCGATTAAACATGTCAGCTTACGAGCCAAATTCTCGTCATTTGCGGGAGGTTTTAATTTTATGCTTTAATATGAAGAAATCTGCGGCTGAGGCTCATCGAATGCTCTCAAATACCTATGGTGAGGCCGCTATTAGTGAAAGAACGTGCCGAGAGTGGTTTCAACGCTTCAAGAACGGTGATTTTAACGTCGAAGACCAGCATGGCGGTGGAAGAGAGAAGGTTTTCGAAGATGCAGAATTGGAGGCATTACTTGATCAAGACTCGTGTCAAACGCAACAAGAATTGGCAGGATCATTGGGAGTGACGCAACCAGCCATTTCAAAGCGCCTGAAAGTCATGGGAATGATTCAGAAACAAGGAAATTGGGTGCCGTACGAGTTGAAGCCGAGAGATGTTGAACGGCGTTTGTGTGTTTGTGAACAGCTGCTTGCAAGGCAAAGACGGAAGGGTTTTCTGCATCGCATTGTGACTGGGGACGAGAAATGGGTTCATTACGATAATCATGGGGATATCCCGGCCATGCTTCCACGTCGACGGCCAAACCGAATATTCACGGTTCCAAGGTTATGCTCAGTATTTGGTGGGACCAGCTCGGCGTAGTGTATTATGAGTTGTTAAAACCGACTGAAACAATCACAGGCGATCGTTATCGAACGCAATTAATGCGTTTGAGCCGAGAATTGAAAGACAAACGGCCGCAATACAACGAGAGACATGATAAAGTGATTTTACAGCATGACAATGCTCGACCCCATGTTGCGAAAGTGGTCAAGACATACTTGGAAACTTTGAAATGGGAAGTCCTACCCCACCCGCCATATTCTCTAGACGTTGCTCCCTCGGACTATCACTTGTTTCGATCAATGGCACACGGTCTAGCTGACCAGCACTTCCGGTCTTATGAAGAAGTAAAAAATTGGATCGATTCGTGGATCGCTTCAAAAGATGACCAGTTTTTTCAACGCGGGATTCGTATGCTGCCCGAAAGATGGGAGAAAGTAGTGGCCAGCGATTGACAATACTTTGAATCATAAATGTATAACCACTTTTTTACGATAAAGCCTCGAATTTTGGAAAAAAACGGCGGAAGCAAAGTTATACACCTAATAATAAACATGAAAATTTAAACCGTTCAAGTCTGCTTACCAGAAACATTACATACAGATACGGACGACATAATATTTTATACAAATGATATAAAGCCTTATTCATTCATAAACTATTCATTAATTAACGATGTTCTTTTGTTCGTTGGTTGATTCATTCTGCGGTGGGTCTACGATCAATTAAAACCATCCATTTATATTCTCATCATGAATTTACACGAAGAACCACCTACATTTATTTAATAAACAAAATCAAGTATTTGAGCCACGTAGGAATATAAAAGTAATGCTTTCATCATATCTTTGCAAAAGAGATAACTGCCGAATTACCTGGATACATCTCGACGTATAGATTAACGTTAATATTTTGTTAGATAAAGAAAACTTTTTTAAGATCATAAATACTATAATTGATATATTAATTGATATATTTAAATACTATAAGCATTTTTCTTGACATTTGAAGATATAATAATTTCATCATCGGAAAAACGATAAAAACCATATAATTAATTATCATTTATAAGTTTCGAAGATAAGCGCCTCACGATAAAGATGTTATAATTATCTTCGAAAGGTGTCGAAGAAAACAAGTAAAAAAATCTTTGTTTTAATTCATAAATAATATCATAAAGAATCATGCTCATAATATTTAATGTCTCTCTCATCGAAGATAATTTCAATCTCATATATATTAAACATATTATAAAATTCAGGTCACAAAAATCGGTTAAATATAATATTAGCATATCGTATGGAAACATAAAGTGGTACGTGTAAGAATAATCAAAGTAATAAAAATCGAATTAAATTGTTTGTATCGAAATAAATAAGAATATATTAATAAAACTGTTCGTCTTCTCTGTTTACGACTGCGAAAATATAGCTAGATAATAATATGTCTGTTTTCTAAAAACTTCATATTCACTTTATGGGAATCACATGTTTCACTTTGCTAAGGCATCACCAAATGTTTTTTTGTATATGCCTAAGCAAGGCAAAACATTCGTAAAATAAAATAAAGCTTCCAGAAAATATACGTTTCTCTATTATGAATAATATGGTAAATATTTTTTTAGATGCCTATATCCTGGTATTAAATATGAGATAATAAATACATGTATGCGTACACAGTGTTACATTGTCCAAACAAGTGCCGAGAAACTAAGAATGATCCAAAGAGTCATGGAAAGAGCCATGTTAGGAATAAGCCTAAGAGACAGAGTCAGAAACGATACGGTGAGAGAAAAAACAAAGGTCACTGACATCATTCAACGGGTGGCAACTCTAAAATGGCAATGGGCAGGTCACGTAGCCAGAAGCTCAGATGAAAAATGGACAAGAAGACTGCTGACTTGGAGACTGTGGACGGCAAAGAGAAGTGCAGGGGAACCGCAACTACGGTGGAAGGATGATCTGAACAGACACGTCGGAATAACTTGGATGCAGTCGGCACAGGACAGAGTGACATGGAAGCGAATGGAGGAGGCCTTTGTCCAGGAGTGGACGGGAAAAGGCTGTGGAAGAGGAAGAAGAAGAAGAAGTATGCGTACACAGGTACACATACTTTTATAGTTTTAACAGAAGGACAACATTTTATATACAAGTAAAGCTAATAACTAAAATATATATAATCCCCGAAAGAGTAGGTTGAGAACATGAACCGCCAGACACATAAATTTTAGTACACCTCTCTAAATGCATCTACATCTATACATCGTGTCACGCACGCTCGTTGACTGTTCCGACTCCGTACATGGCGGTCTTTAAGAATTTGATTTATTTGGTCGTGACGAGTATTCATTTTCGTTTCCCATTTACACGTCGTTTATACCACGTTTTGATAATTTTGTTTTTATAAAAATGCATTTGTTCCGTATGTTTAAAATGATGTTTTAGATATTTTTGTTAAAAAATATTAATGAAGAAAACGAACTTTTACACGAAGTTTTGTTATATTTATTATTATTGGAGTGACATGTATCCCCTTTCTAGGGCATTGACAATTGCGACACTTTAAAATTGATGAAACGTCTGTTTTTTAGCAGGTTTATAAAAAAAATTGTGTGTAGTGTTTAACAGACTTTTTCAACAATATTATTAATATTATGAACTTTTATATCATTGTTTAAGACATAATACAATTAAGAATTATTATTACGAAAAAATAGTTTGTTTTCTTGAAGTTTCATTATATTTTATTAGAATAACATTGTTTGCATTGCCAAATCATTATCAAACGTTGAATAAATCTTTGAAAAGTTGAAATATAACATTCTCATAAAGTTAATAATATTTCTTGAAAAAATAATAATAATAATAATAATTGATAATACTCTGGGATGTCAAAATATGTCACTCCCATAAAACTTACTTCGACATAAAATGTTGGAGCTATCGCTGTGCTGCTTTTCCTGTTTCGTCTGATGGAATATCGTTGGAAAAATAATTTGGTGAGTTTACAATATAATGTGGACAGATTAATCAACATTGAATTCTTAATATGGTCTATCACATCATTGTTCAAGTAAAAATAAATGTATTATTTTGCAATTTTAAACGAAAACTTTTGGAGAATAATTTTATCAAAAATAAAGTTAATGTCGTGATTAGTATCAGAATCACGTTATGAACGACGCCCTACATAAAATAAAGGATTCAAAGGCCGTATTTCTTCATTATTCAAATATAATCATCGAAGTCGGCGTCCATTCGTATTAGCCCCGTTTTATTTCATCCAGCGATGAATTTCAATTGCCAATTGAAAATTCAATTTGTGTCATTTCCAACATTGCTAATTATTGATTCGAATGAAATCTACATAAATTTAGCATCGTTCAACATTATTACGACTGTTTCAGGAACAATTAAATTTTATACGCATATTTATACAAAATTACCATCTATACACCCTTTTTCCAGCAGGACAGCCAGATAAACTTGACCACCCCACTATTTCATCGTAAGAAATATTTATACATTTTTTTAACATTGGCTAAATATGGCTATATCAGTCAACAAAACAAAAAGTCTCACTATATCTAGGCAACCTACAAGATGTAAGCTGACTGTTGATGATATACCTGTGGAGCAAGTAATGAGTTTCAGATATTTGGGAGTAGAGATCTGCAGCCAAAATGACCTTTATACCGAAGTACGAGAACAAGTCAGTAAAGCCTCTGCTGTGTCAGGATGCCTGAAGAATCTGGTCTGGAAGAACAAGCACATGCGTATCGACAGCAAGATCAGAATCTATAAAACATGCGTGCGACCTATCATGACGTACGCTGTAGAGACGCGGGCCGACATTGTGCGAACCAAGGGACTACTAAGAACATCGGAGATGAAGGTCCTAAGGTCAATTACTGGAAAAACTCTCCGAGATCGTGTCCGCAACGTAGACATAAGAAAAACTTGCGTAATAGAAGATTACGTTCAGTGGAGTAGATCCAGGAGGGAGCATGTAGCCCGAATGGATGGTGACAGATTTACATATACAGCTGCTTATGATATCCCCTCCGGACACCGCCCACCTGGAAGACCGCCTAAGAGATGGAGGGACAGCTGGATCTCATCATCCGACGAGACATGATTTCTGTGTCACAGATCGTCAGATCTATTAAAAGAAGAAGAAGACTTAACATTCAAACAATTCGCCAAGCGCTCATGACTCCCTTTTAAATATTGATTTTTGAAGTTTTGACTATTTGTTCAAAAAACACTTTCCTTCGGATTGTCGTCATCATCGTTCCGAAGGGTAGGCAGAAAGGTAGAAATAATGGACCGCCACACTGTTATTGCATTTATATACATTGTAATGCACTCACGTTGATTTTTCTGACTCCTCACGTAACTGACAATAAATATTTTATTAATTTTGTCGTATCACACTTTCCTCGGTCTTCCTCTATGTCTTTCTTATTTTCTTCGCCATTCTTTCTTCTTCATTCTTTCCGTATGTCCGAACTATCTAAATGAACCGTTCATTATTTAGTTCAAAACACTTTCTTTCGAACTGCATTAATTTTTTCAAAAGTGTACATACACACATCTGAGATATTTCGCGAATTTTAAATACATTAATATAAACTTTTTCGAAGAAAAATATATTAATAATAATAATAATAATATACTAACTTTTATAGCGCCGTTTTTGTGATGTAATCACCTCAAAGGCGCATTAAGACGTGTTTTAAATCTAAAAATCTAAATTTTCGCGATCGGTTAAAAAGTATAGTAGAACAAAGTATAAATATTTAAATTGGGTATGAAATATGAAAAAGATGGGTTTTCAGTTTAGATCTAAAATCTGTCGGATCATTTATGCATCTGAGGTGTGAAAGGAGATTGTTCCAAGCTGATGGACCGGCCACCGTGAACGCTCGATCCCCGAAATTTGTACTGGGGCAATACTTCGGCTCAACTAATCTTCCTATTGGCGAGGAGTTCGCCGAGCGAAGTGTGGATTTCCTTGTATTTAGGCTGTCCGTTATACAGAGTTCAGATATATAACTTGGTGCCATTCCATGTAGCGCTTTGAAGACTGTCCAGCAGAGTTTATACTGGATTCTTTCTGGACTTTTAAGCCAGTTCTTTTAAGCCAGGACTTTTAAGCCTTATATTTAATTAAAATTAAAATTTGATAAGTTATCTAAATATCAAACCACGAATACCGTTGCGATACGACAAAGTGATCATTGTGTTTAAAGCTGAAATCGTGTTTATATTTTTATATAAACTCTTTTGTTGTTTTACGCATGTTAATATTCATGAAATAAGTATTTTGTATGCATACAATCATTTTATTAATTTTATGTAAACACAAAAACAGGGTTATAATTACGTTCTTTATTCAAGTATTCTTAATAATGTGATCGGAAAACTTTCAAAATCTTGTATGGTACATGCATTAAAATATTAAGAACCTTTAATTACATACTTATTTAAAACAAGAATAAATATTCGTTCAGAGTTTATCTATAAAACACATAAATAGTAATTTAATGTGCGAAAAGGATAAAGAGTGATCGATATTGCTCTTGATTAGCATACTTCTAAAAAACTACGTCACCCACTTTTGTGACAAGCGCTAATTTTGCCGGCTTGTTACGCTGGGCCTGAATGCAGAATGCATTGGGAGCACGCATTATGCATGCAAATGAGGCCTTTGTAGCTATCACGCCTCAGTCGTGAGGAAATTACGGGGCGAGGGGGTTGGGGAGTACTTGATGCAGGTAATACTCGGCACAGATACAAGGCGTCATTCCGCATTCACTTTCACGGGACGCGAGCGCTAAGTGGCGAGAACTGGAATGGTGGCTGTTTGTTTTATGCCGGTACAATTAATTGACATCAGTCTTAACATACGAATGAGAATGAATTGTTTTTGCTCAATAAGCTCAAAGCAGTGCTTCATAAAATCGAAAACAAAGCATCGTAAGTAGAGAAGAGAGGTACGCAATGATGTGATGTGCACGAATCTCAAAGAGCACGATTAAGATTTAATAACATTAGCAAATGTACTGAGATGAAGTATTTCAACTAATTTTAGGTAATGAAGATGAAAGGGTGAATATATTTTACATGTCTACTAGCAAAATTCTTTGATTTATGAATGATATGTTTTGCAAAATGTATTAGAACATAAAAAAATCGAAGAGTCTAAACATGTCAAAAATTTGCAAGGATCAGTGATTGCAATATGATTGTATATTATTCGTTTAACTGTTTAAATTTATAACATTGTGTTTGATGTGTTTTTGGATAACACTGTGTGATAACTCCTTCTCGACCGACGTTTCAAAGCATAGCGACCGACGTAAGTAAGCAAGGTAAGGGTTACCCTGAAGATGGAGACTGCAACGATCTCCGAAACGTCGGTCGAGAAGGAGTTATCACACGGTGTTACCCAAAAACACATCAAACATATTGCTGCCAACCGGGAAAATCTACGCAATTATTTATAACATTGTTGAGATACTATAATTTTTATTATTCATCAACAGCTATTTCGCCAACCGATATTTGTATCATCAGGTGTTACAAGTTGTTGAGTTATTTGTAGCACCTGATGATCCCAACATCGGTTGGCGAAACGGCTGTCGCGACACTCAAAAAGTTAATAATAAAAATGGTGATACCCATTAAGAATGTTATACATTTTTAAAGCTAATAATGTTGAAGTATCATAGTGTCTCGGCCAAAACAGTGGACACTTTATTCGTTTAGATTAAAATATAATAATATACTTCTATTACTGAGTGTATTCATTCAATAGTTGGGTTAGTTAAAAAAATCATATATTTGAAAAAAATTTCATATCGCTCTAAAAATGATAATATTTTGTGCTAAAATAAAAACAAAGTGGACTAGATATTTACTTAATTAGGAAACTTACCAATTTTAGGTGAGATCTTCTTGTTCAAAACGAAGTATCTGAAACATAACAAAAAAAACCCATCAATTTGCATGTCATTATAATTAATAATTATTTTGTTGAATCGCTATTTACATCATTAGAGCGCGAGACAAATCGATGTAAAGGGTATAGCTATCATATTAATTCTCGTGATATGTGATAGGTAGCTAGCTAATCTGTCACTATTTTATTGTCACGTAAATTCTGCACCAGACCAAAGGCAGTGTGATAATCGCACTGCCATCGTCGGGAATTGAACCCGGGACCTTCGGGGTGGCAGTCAAAGCACAAACCACTCGGCCACGAAGGTCGTCATGGAATGCTAATATCATAATTATGGATGCCAAAGAGTTAGAGCTTAAGTTTATTTAAAATTAATTACTATTTGTTTATTTATTAATACATTCGTTTGAATAATGTGTGGCCCTTAAACGCAATTTGTTTGTAGGGCTGTAACCAGACGCGAGCGGAAGGTGGTTGAGATGATATTAATTTACTCGATCACCCCTTGCAGGGTGTGGGGTGTAGTCCAGTTTACTTTAACTTCGCTATTTAAAATACGCCACTGATGTAAAACGATACTATCGAAACTTGAATGAACTTTACCGGTTTCTACTTCGTGAAATCAAACAAAAGGTAAACTTATCTTAATTAATAATTCAGGAAGTGATTTACGCTGTTGGTACAACGTTTTAAGAGGTAATGTCATGATCATATTTTGATAAAAATATTTAAAAAAAAAATTAAACCATGGATATTTTTCCAAATGTTTCGCCAAGCTAAAGCAAAATCAAATATTGTATTTCATTCTATGTTCGTCATACTTTGTGTTGTAGATGCTTTACTTGTCTTTTTCTTTTTTATATATTTTGTGCATATAATACTAACTTTAAAAAAAAATTACATATCCGACATGTTTCGGATAGCCGATCCTTCTTCAGTGATACATATTTAAAATATTATAAAATTGTTTACAAATATGATCCGTCAAAAATCAGTCAGTTTGGACTGATCATATTTGTAAACAATTTTATAATATTTTAAATATGTATCTTGTTAATATGTATCACTAAAAAATGACCAGTTGTCCGAAACATGTCTAATAATTATGTTAGTTTTGTGTACACAAAGTATATAAAAAAGAAAAAGACGAATCAAATATTGTATTTTATTATCTTTTAATAATGTCTTAGCAAGTGGAAAAATATAAGTTGATAGTGCCTTAACACGGCTAAACATGTCATTTTTCGAAACATCATTATATCACATCTATTTGCTTATTTTTTATTTAAAGTCCAGACAATCGAGTGATCTTTTCATTTTGTATATTATGCTTTCGTCACCACTCCGAACTCTTCTGTTATCCTAGTTTGACATTCCGTTTTCCAAGTATCTTTATTATTAATTTAAGTTTTTTTTAAGAGCGTCGTTTTGTAAAATCAATCATCCCAAGGGAATTTTAACACCCTTTCGTAGATAAATGGATACTTACATATGTTATGTGTAAACGTAATATTGTCATTATTTCATTTTTTAAATCTTAAAAATAATTAAAGGCTGGTTGTTACAAAGATGCTAAGTGGTTTAGACATAAAACGAAGAAAAATAGATAAAACTGTTTTATATAACAAGTGTCATCTACCACGTGTGGCATCTTTAGGGTAAAGTTTGAACTACACTATATTATCAGTTATTTGGCTTTATGTTTAACACCAATTGAGATCAAAAACTAATTTTTAACTTTTTGATATTTGGCACCTTCGTAATGCCCAGCCCTTATTGATTATTCAGTTTCCCGTTTAAAGATAATCCATTGTAAAACCATATGGTTTTTCCGTAATATTTTCTACAATGTATCGAGAATATTATGCATTTATACGTTTTCCATCATCGTCTATAGTTAGCTATTATTTCCGTCCTCGTATCAGCACCATGTTTTGATTAATTAACCCTAAAGATAGAAACGGATAACTTTGTTCGAGTTTCAGCCGCTTCCCCCCACGTAGATCGTGTACAATGTTCGCCCACAATGTCAAAAGTTACCCCTTGTAGAAAATATAGCCGGAGCTGAAGTATGGTCCCTCGTTATGTGACTAAGAATCGAGTTTGCACACGAATCGAGGCGTCAGGATGATACATCCCAGACTCTTAATCATCATTCTACTCTTACTGTTTGCATTTAATTAAAACTCTTAATAGAAGAAAGTACAGGACCTATACCGAGAATGTCTCAAATAATGGTATAATCCCGATTAAGACAGTCTTATACGAAAAACACTTCTGATATTCTTTTAGTTTGTTAAAACGAAGTTCCGGTATAAAAGTAGCGTAAAAAATAAATATATGTATTAATTAAACAATATTTTTCTCTTTGTATTAAGGCACTTTACTTTAAAATAAAAAATAACTCATAAATTTAATTTTTAAACACTTTGTTTTATCTCATTACTTAAAAATAGGCTTTTTTCTTAGCAAAATCGTGTTTCGGAGAATTGTCATCTTTCCACGTTATAATCATAATATAAAATCATTTCTTATATACTTAATCAAATAAGGTTAAATAAGTTAATAATAAAGTTATTTAATAATAATTTAGAGGATAATGGGTACATATCGAAAATGGGTCTCTAAGTTAAATTTAATTCGTTATTTATATACTAGTTGCAACCCGTGTATTATTTACGGAAGTACACCAAACTCTTCATTAGGTTTAATGGTTCGTTTGTTTAATGTCATACAATAATAATCAGAACAAAATTACATGCGCATCGTGTGCATTTCGGATTACTTTCACTGAGACTCGAAGTATTCCTCTCTCGTTCTCTCGTAATCAAAATACTCTTTTTTTCACAACATACGGATTTTGTCCATTTATATAATATTATTGTTTATAAAAATTTTCATCGCGTTTGGTTTTATTGATTGTTAAATGCATAACTACAACATTTATGGTAAATCATTCATGTGTGCATTTTTTATATTATGCCATAATAAAACGCATTAAATGTGATTTAATATGCTGTATACCAATAACCCACATACTCGTACGCGTATATATTTATTTATAAAAAGGGATTATAAAATATTCACACAAGACCACCGTGGAGGGTATGGATGGCCATATGGCTATCAGCGAACAGTCTACCGTATATTGTTTTAGAGTCGAGAACAGATGCAAAGCAGTCAAACATGTGTATCGTTATGATTATAAAAACATATGATTATTTAAAAAGTTTTTTAATTAAATAAGTCATTCACTAAATAAGAGGAATCATGTTTCATAAAATGATTTGGAGCTCAAGCTGCGTAATAAATTAATCAATACATGTAATTTTTCAGCGAATCATTAATTCACATTGTGGTGAGTTACTTGTCTATGGTCATGCCAATGAGAAGAATTCACTGGTACATCAACTTTTTTTAACTACTGAGACAAATCTAATTCTTATTCTAAGCAATTTTCATCCTACTACTCTTTTTAATAATTAATGGATTGGATGATAGAAATTCAAAATATAAATACTCGTATGCTTGGTAAACCTTTTTAAAATAATTTTCAAATTTGATGTAACAGGGTTCAATATGTTTGGAATGTTGGAGTTTTGTCTGCCATAAATATCAGGTATTTGAGTACTGGATATACATTAAGGCGTTGTTTATAATTGCTTTTAAAATAATTCTAGTTCATTGCGTTGCAATAAGTATAATATGCAATTTAAGAGTTTTTATTATTTAATGAATAAACAATTTATATAACAATGTGCGGTTGTACTGAAAGTAAAAGGAAATCCAATATTTTTCGATCTTACATATTAATTACTGTTAACTTTTATTGAAATTCTTTTTGATTTATATAATACCATTTAGTATTCCCTAACTATGTAAGCATTGTCATAATGTTTTTAAACGAGTTTCAAGAACCACTTTCCAAAATTTCTGGACCTAACCAAATAATTATTTGTTAAAAATGTATGAAGTCATATCAATTTTCGATAATCACCATATTCTGCTCCATTTACTAGTGTATATAAACTGCAACGAGTTGAAATTTCGTCACATTTGATAATGCCTTAGGAGGGCGAAACATGTCATACATAAATATAATAGTAAAACTCTTTGAAAACTATCGTTTTTTCATACATATTAATAATAAAAGGTAATTTTTGTCCTGTTTTGCAATTCTTTTTATGTCATATAAATAATAACCTCCTAATAAATGTTAAAATATCACCGTAATTTCTTTGGCATCATTTATAAAATTTTAATTAAAAACACTCCACGTTAATAGATTCTACTTCCTGCAATATCCAACAATAGAATTTTCTGCAAAACAAAGAAACACACTTTGTCGATTCATTTATATGAAGCTTTTATGCCGGAGCTTTCTGAATGAATTTAAATACATTTTGCTTGGAAAGTGATTTTAGCACATCCCTGGAGAGCTTTTTCATTCAAAAAGTAACTTAACCTTTTTTGATCCCGGCATAGTTTTAGCATTGATGTCTCATTTGAAATTCAAATGCGTATTTCAAGTCCTTGAAAATAAACACGGAAACCTAAATATCCTGCGAGGAATCACCTTTTTGATGTTTACTTACGCCTTCCAGTAAAAATCTAATAAATAAAATAGCGTTTTAGCTATACTTTAACTGAGATAAATATAGGAAATTTCATTCGAGCTTTCCTTATACAGTTTTTCTGCATATATTAAAGTGACTAATACTCTGTAAATTAGCATATTTATGAATTAATATCAATTGATGCACCTAATTGTTATGGAAAAAATCGACGAGTTGTTGGCAGGAGGCGAATCTTCTGATTATACAACATGAGGGACTGGACTGGTTTGAGGAGTGTTGAAGAACTTTTTTGAGCTGCCAGGTACAGATACGCCCACTCTCGGGTGATAGTCAACGTCGGGAAGACCTGACATGGCACTGGAAGAAGAGGATGGCGATGAATTTAACGAATTAAAACATAGTGTTTTGCACTATTATGAGCTTCTTCATCTCATGAAAATGGAGAAGAGAGAAGTATTGTCTATTTTTACTGATATATCTTCATAACAATGAGCTATTTTATGCAGAAGATTGTAAAATAAATTCTAATGTCATTGATTTAAGTCTCCGGTGTTATTTTTTTAAAAATAATAATTAATTATAATAATTTTATTTTAAAATTCATTAAATATTTATTATTAAATTGCGAATTCCCTAGTATAGTCAAAACATGTCACTTCCAAACAATAATGGTAAAGTATTACAAAACGGATGTTTTCACAAAAAAAATTTAAGATGGAGTTTTACATAATTAAATACAATAAAAAAATACTATAATACAATATTTAAATAATGTGTATTCAATTTATTTCTGTATTCATTCAGCTCTTCATCTCGTCTGTGTCAAGTACAAGTAAAATTACTAAGGAAACAGACGTGAAACAGCTCCTCCTCATTTCTGAAGATCCCCGATCCATTCACTGATGAGTAAGGATTTGATATTCATCTTTTGGAAACCGTACGACATTCTTTGATATTTATTAATGGTGACGCAAAATATGGAGAAGACGCAAAAGTCAATTAGCCAAGAGCAATTTGAATCTACTTTTTTTAAGTCGTTTTAAATTCGATTGCATCCAAGTGTCATAAGCCCCTTCAAAAATGCCAATACTTTTGAGACTTGGGGAACCTTATTAAGGGGATGATATTTGTGAAACAACATTTTCTTTTTACAGGGGTTGGGGTAGATTGAGTGTCATAAATGGCCGGGGGGTGAAACTGCATTTCTCGAAGATTGCGTCTTCCTCGCTTCGTCACGTTTTTCTCTTTATGTCAAGATCATAACAAATTTACATGACTGTGAGACATACAATGAAAATAGCCTTGCTACAAAGCCCGAATTAAATATTTTTCGGAGCATGTTTGGAGGGTAAGAATAGAAGATGGACTACTTGTAATGAAGGCATTTTATATCAAGACCAGACGTGTACAATTATGTTCTTGTACCGACCCTTTTGTAAAGCATGAAGCATGGAAATATATGTAATACACAATACATAATACATGGCATAAACTGGAAAAAAAGAATGTGAATGTAATAAATGTAATAGAAATTAGATCTCTTATACGAATGTGTAATAAATCTATATATGATAGAGTGAAAAATGCAAATATCAGAAGTGAATGCAATGCGAATGGAAGTATTATAAACAAAATATTATGAAATGAAAAGAGCCATAAAGATGTATTGGACACATATAAATAATGAATTTAGAAAAGTCGTGAAAATTTGTATAAAATAATAATGTGAACGGAGCAAGAAATAGAGGTAGAGCGAGAAAAATTGGCAAGATGAAATCAATCAAATATTAAATGTCAGCCACGTGAGGATTCGGAGAAACTAACGTGCATGCATGATATGAAGTATGAATGTGGAGGAAGGGAGAGAAGATTGTCAATAATGATAGAACAGTGTGGTCATAGTTATTAATACACTTTTGACAACTTATTATGAAAAATTGATTTACAGTTATGATGATTTTTTTTTACTCAAAAGCAATTTGCTTTTTGTACTCGTCTAATGTTATTAATGTATTTGATCTTGTTGAATTCATGTGACAAATAAAATGACGATAGACTTGCACTTGTCATGAGAATCAATAGCTCAAAAATGTATACAGTAATTGGAGCTGAATAACCTATTGAATACAAAAAATCCGAAAAGCAACAGGAAATTGCCACATTAAATGCCTTATTGGAATTAAAAAAAATTTCTGCTAAACAATCGCTCGGATTGAAACATAAAGAAAGAATGTTATTTTGTAGATATTACATCGTGCATATTCGACACATGCATACAAAACTAGAGTTATAATTATTTCATTCAGTCACGTGCATTTCATTGGAAAACCGCGCCTTCGTTGCAATGAAAATGCGCAGGGAAATGTACCGGAGAAAACCGTCGAGTCACGAGCCTAATTTGGTTTTACGAGAATATGCACAATTTGTCTGTAATTTAACACCGTGGAAACGCGATTCACTTCGGACAACAATTCGTTTAATGACTGCATGACACGACGTGATAGTCAATTTTATAAAATACCTACGGAACATCTGGAAAAAAACAACATTTAAACCTTAAAATAACTTACCATCACACCGTCTTTACGAAGAGGCTTCAGAAATAATAGACCGCCGCACTGTTATTTCCTGAAATACTTCTCTTGCTTCATCAACATTCATACGTAGTCTCCATACACGTCCGATTTTAAGAATGGTAAAGAATGTACGTAAACAAAACCAGAAATAGAGGAAGACCGAGGAAAACACGGTAAGATTAAATAAACCAAATATACTATAAAATATAATATGATAATTATTTGAATAATAATTCGCCTTGCCCAATCGAGCAGACATTCCTAATATAAAATATAAACTTATATTCAAAGATAAATACACCGTAGCCATTAGATGAAGCGATGAATGTTGAGAATTTGGTTTTCAAGTTGGTACGTAATTTATAAACTCGTGTAGAGATGAACTCCTATGTAACTAGCATGTTTCCAACGTAATAGAGACATAGGGTACTTTCTAAACTGATGTAAATGTATTTCTACGTAGTGAGTTACGGATATTTATACCGAAGAGATTTGATACCCGTGTATTTGATTAGCAACTGTATAAACTAATCCGTCTAATGTATTTAGAATTTAATCTAGAAATTTTGGGTTTTATTCGGAATTTGGAAAATCATCAAGGGAGAGGAAAATATCATTAGATCTTCAATACTACAAAGCAATGGACCTATGAGTTATGAGATAAAAATAGATGTAATATTTAATTTAGCAATGCATATTGTTACTATTTGCAATTTATTTATAAAAGTTAACACGATTGTTTAGTGGTTTTACTTGGCATCCAAGTAAAACTACTAAACAATCGTGTTAACTATAATATTATAAAATAATAATAGAGTCAAATAATATAGACCTAAAACTGAGAATACTCCTCATCAAGACCTATGTATGGAGTGTCTTGATGTACGGCTGCGGGACATGCCTATCCGAAAGGGATAAGCGGAGACTAGAGGCTTTTGAGATGTGGTCCTATAGAAGACTCTTGGGAATTTCCTGGAGAGACCACATCATGAATGAGGAAGTTCTTCAAGGAATCGAAGGAGGAAGGCACCTGCTCAGGACCTTGTCCGAAAGGCGTGCAAGATGGATCGGCCATGTAATACGTCAAGAAGGTCTCTTGCATGCCATAATGGAGGGTATGACCGAGGGGACAAACTCTAGGGGACGCCCACGCCGAGAGTACCTGAAGGACAGGTTGGTGGACGTACGCTGCTCATCTTATGCAGATTTCAAAAGAACCGCACAAGACAGGGAAGAATGGAAGAGAAGAATAGAGGAAATTGCTGCAAACCAATCCCAGGATTGAAACCAGAGAAGAAGAATTGAGTTTTACAAAACCAATACGTAAACCACCGATAAGTTACTATTTTCATTATTGACGTATCTAAATAGTAGTAACATTTAATTAAAGTCATAAACATTGTTCCATTAAGAGCATTAACACTTTCATAATTTGATATTCAGGTTTTAAGAATGATTGTAGGACGAGGACTATGGCTGAGGTATATCAGTTAGAACATTAAAACACAGATGCAATCATAATATACGTTTCATAAGCCAGTAAAATATACGAGTATACAGAATTCGCACTGTGAAAGCTGTCGCTTGCGTGGACCGAATGCGCTTGCTGGGTGAAATCAAAGTCATTAAAAGCATATAACCATTGAAGCAGGTGGAAAGAAGACCATTGGGCCAAGATATAACATAAAGATAATATCATTAATCATCACCTCTGGGTGACACCCACGCCAACGGAAATTCAACGTTCGTGGAAACAAAAGTTAATAACATTGCGATTCCAGTCTGAGCTAATAAAGTAAGTTTTTTAGATCGTACATTCAACATTGCGGTTCCGTTGGCGTGGATTAGGTCTACCTGTTAGTATTAGGTAAGTACTCGAATGAGGATAGTGACGAGACTACTGTAGACTGCACTGTTCGGTCAGCCTTTTCCCGGTGCGCCTTTGAAGTAATTGATTTATCAAAATAGGGCACCTCAAAATAAATTATCATTATATAATAATAATTGTATATAAACAATAACACCAAAGAGACAATCAATATGTGTTCGGCTATCTAAATTAATAATATAAAATATTATTAATGAAATCGACAACATAATATATTGTCATGCATCTTATGTTTCTCGCTCTTTTTATTAATCTATTATGTATTACTTATTATTGTGTATCTATAACTTGTGTCTTTAGTGTATTGGAAAAAAAATTCTGTAATGCTTTCGATATGCTTAAAATAAATAAATGAAATGAAATAAATGAAATTAAATAAGAGGCAGATTGGTTCTGGCGGCCAGTAGGTAAACAATCTGTGCTGTCGCTGTCGAAGATATCAATCGGGGACAAAAATACCAACATCCTCCACGGCCAAATTCTCGAAATATCCCCTGATTAATCTAAAGAAATGGGTTATTAGAAGGCCATCTCTTCGAAACTGTAGAGAATTGGTTCCGAGCATTCCCAAAAGAAATGCCGTGGTATAGAGCCACGGATAACTATAATACTCCCTCATGTAGAGATACCTCAGAAATTTTATTAATTATCAACCTTATAAAATGAAAAAGTGTGAAGGTTTAATTTTGTGTACTGAACAAATGTTGAATAGATACGCTTTTCGTGAAATTATTATATTCAGAAGTCTATTCAGATAATGCAAATAATTGGTATCTTGTATTATATTGTAATATCTTGCATATTTGACATATGTTCCTATAGGCGTTACCAAACTAATGACTGTACAATGTTAGGTTTATTTGATTTGTAAAGCAGCTTTTATTAGATTGATTAAATAGTCTGGGAGTGATATAATGAATCTATGCAAATTCTTTGGTTCATACGTGTTTTTCTGTTGAAGCTTTATCACGTTAAAAACACATTGAATTTTTATCTAACATCGTATAAGCGGCGGAATTAATACTGTGAAAGATTTACTGGTGTTTCGCTGTATTGAAAGGTATAGGGTATCAACCCTTCCAGCTCGCTCAGGGCGCGGGTGACCATAAGTTATGCGCTGGCTTACACGGGTCACTCGCGACCCCCGGGAGATAAGGCGCCCCTGTGCATGAGATCGGAAGGAACAAACGCATTTTTAATTTGAAAGTCAATAATGTCGCCGTTTTATTGAATTGAAAGATGGTATTACCTCAAGTTAGCGGGGGGGAATTGTGATTAAAAGTTAATATGCATTTAAAAAATACGATGGTATAAATACGAGGACATACGTACTTTCATATTTCATTTTGATGAAATGGTTCGTTTTTAAGAGAATCATTTTAGAGTGAAATTTGGTAAGCTCCGGAGAGGCAAAACAAATCACTCCTGTAAAATGTCTTTATTTTTTTCTTAAGCGATGATGTTAAACTTCATATTACATATTATTTGATATTGATTAGAGATTCCCTTTTCTAGAAGTTTTAGTATATATTTTGTTTGTGACATGTTTCCCTTTGTTAGGACATTCCAATTTTTTTTATGATATTCTAAACAACAAACGTTTTCATCAATATTTAACTATGATGTAACACCAAGAAAACGAATGATTTCATAAATATAAATAACATAGTGAGGAGTTTTATATATTAGAAAAATACTTATATTTGAATTTAAATATGACGGAATAAACATCAACATTGACTTGATGTTAACATAAATGTCAATATCGACATGAATTGAACAGATTGAGCGATTTCCGTTAACCCAGATATTAATGTTGACATATTTTTTGCATTTTGGGTATTAACATATTCTGCGATTTTTTACTATTATAATATATACCAATCCTACTGCATACCTCCAGAGTCATGAATCAAATCTTTCTAAAGATAAAGATTTTCTGCATAACATTGATCGATAAAAAAAATCTACTAATGGATATAACTTTCAATGAAGAATACATAAACGAAGAAAATATTTGAATTGCTTTGTGCATACACTGGTAAGTAATTGAGTATATATGGTAAGTACATAACGGACAATTAATATTTGATTGATTTGGTCGTGCCGCGTTTTCCTAGGTCTTCCTATATTTCTTGTTCCGTAATTGTCTTTTACATATATTTTTCTTTAACATTCTTTCTTCATGCATTCTTTCCATGTATCCTAGGCTTGATAAACATTTCATTAATTTGTTCATAAACATTCATTCGCACTGCATTCACTTATTATATTCACTTCTTATATATACACTCTATCATATACGGATTTATCACAAACTCATTAAAGAAGTATTTTCTTTTTCCATATCCATGCTTTTGTTACATACATAAAGGTCGGTACGAGAGTCTATTGTGCAATACCATATTCTGATAGACTTTTTAGGAAAATGAGTCCTATAAGACATACATAATTGTGCATGGAATACTATCATACTCGAAGATGGAAAGCATCCAACAGCGAGACCCCCAAAACTATGGAGAGATAGCTGGAGTCCAGCATTACAGGAGGATCATCCTGTAATAACAGACTACAGCAAGGTGAAGAAGAAGAAGAGACTTAAAGGTTTACAAAATACGGAAAAATTGTTTTAAGTCATCTCGCAGCGGGGTACAACTCCGATACCTCACGCAAAAAGCTCAATAACTCGGGCTAATCCTAATATATTCACATTATGCCGTACCAGCGGAGCGTGCGGTGGGTATTTATCATATAGGGATGTTATACATATGGGAAAATGTTTATTGGTTTAGCAAAACACATCTCCCTCCGCGAAAGGAGAGGGCGCCATACTAACTGCGCCACAGACATGTAACCACGTTCACCGCTCCATACAGCGATGTATTTAATGCTCAAATTATATACGAGTACGTGCACACATGAAAACGTATTATATCATACGTAAACATAAATTTATTTTTTAATAAATAATTTATTTAATAAAATTTATTGAGTGCTGAAACTTTTTATCCAACGTAAAATTAAATCAAATCAAATCAATTCAAATCAGTATATCAACTTATTCATATTTCATACCCAATTTAAACATATATACTTTGTTCTACTATACTTTTAAACCGATCGCTTTTTAAGCGGTCACATTTAGATTTTTAGATTTAAAACACGTCTTAATGCGCCCTTGAGATGATTACATTACAAAAACGGCGCTTTAAAAGTTAGCATATTATTATTATTATTATTAAAAGACATTACAAACAGGAAAATGTTTAAGGCATCTATTGAGTACAGGTAAAATTTTATAGATGATTAAAATATTATAAAATATGAGATCTCTTAGACGAATGTGTGTATACTCTGTGTATGATAGAGTGTCGAATGAAAATATAAGAAGTGAATGCGGTGCGAATGATGGTGTCATGAACAAAATAATGAAAGGATCATTAAGATGGTTTCGACATATGGGAAGAATAAATAAAGAAGGAATGGTAAAAAAAATTATATGTTAACGATTTAAATGGAACCAGAAATAGAGGTTGACCGAGGAAAACGTGGCACGATCAAATAAATCAAATATTGAATGTCGGCCATGTGAGGAGTCAGAGAAATCGACGCGCGTGCATGACACGATGTATGAATGTTGAGGAAGCAAGAGAAATATGTCAGGAAAGAAAAGTGTGGCAGTCTATTTTTTCTGCCTACCCCTTCGGGGAGACGGCGTGATGGTTAGCTAGTTAGTTAGTTTAAAATATTATAAAAATACAACATAGTACCAGAAACGCATTAGAGATGGTTCGACATTGGGAAGACAAGATACTTTCTGAAGTCAAGAATGTTTGTCTCCTGAACGAACTTCACTTATATAAAAGACGTCGATCTCCGAGGAGACCGCGTTCAGCAGACTAATTGCTCTTCCCACCGGTGGTTAAGGGAAAACGAAGTGTCGGAAGAAGAAGAAAATCTTCGAGAGTAGTTCAATTGCAGTACAACATCCCTGTTTAGAGCTGCTAAAGTAAGGGTGGAAATAGCCATAATATAGGTAGAATAAATGCAGTTAAAATGATATATCTTAGACGAATCGATGATTAATCTGTACATAAGTCTACTATACTTTTTAACCGATCGCGAAAATTTAGATTTTTAGATTTAAAACACGTCTTAATGCGCCCTTGAGGTGATTACATCACAAAACGGCGCTTTAAAAGTTAGCATATTATTATTATTATTATTAGAATTATAATAGAGTGTCAGATGCAAAAATAAGAAGTGAATGCAGTGCAAATGAAAGTGTTATGAAAAATATAACGAAAAGGTCATTAAGATGATTTGGACACGTGGAAAGAATGAATCATGAAAGTATGGTAAAAAAAGGATATGTAAACGACGTAAACGGAACTAGAAGAATGCCGAGAAAAACGTGGCGTGGTGTATGAATGTTGAGGAAGTGAGAGACGTATGTCAGGAAAGAAAAGTGTGGCGGTTCATTATTATGTCTACCCTTTCGGGGAGACGGTGTGATAGTTAGTTAGTTAGTTAAGTTGTACGAAATTGTCGCGAGTTATTTTTATTACCTGATGATGCGAACATCAGTTGGCGAATCTGACATAATTTTAAGACCTTGAAAATAGAATAATAAGAGGAGAGAAAACAGACAGTATTATAAAAAATTTAAACATACAGAAACATAGGACCAAAAACTGTAATATATCATTTGGCAAATGCACGAATAAAACAGGACAATCAAGGATATTAGTATTAAATACAATAGTATTTTAAGTGTTTAACTCGAAACAAGTTAAAAATATATCCGAAAATAACGTAGGTTACACCATGTAAGATGTAAAGAAAATAGTACAATACTTATATAATCGAATTTAGGTTTTTCATTAAAATTAAAAATATTTAAATAAACATTCGATTGACTTTAATAAATTATTTAAATAATACATACTTTCAAAACCATTCCATCTTTAAACTGAAGTTTTTTATAACATATCTCTACGTTTTTATAAATCACCTAATTGATCCATTCATATTTTTTGATAATTAGATAAATACGTGTATAAACCTTAATTTTTAGAATTATAACGCGGTTTTTTCCACTTCTGAGTTTATTTTTCTCGACATGTGTCGCTTTAATTAAATAGTTCATATATTTCTTACGAATGTGGTAGTATAGATACATTCAAAAAATATTGAGATAAATTAAATCAAAAGTGAATATACAAATAAGTTTTAATTTAAGTGAAAATCATATTTAAGGAATTTCAAAGTTTATTAAAAAAAGGAATACATTCAAACATCATTTAGTAAACAAAAAATGCTGTTTTGACTTATATTTTATTATTATTAAATAATTACTAATGATGTTATGACACAGCATTTAACCATGAACAGGCCCACGGTAAGTAAGCTTGGAGCTTAAAATAGGTCGGCGAAAGCTCTAACTAATAAGTCTTCTTATATTAGTGAGGGTTGGTCGAATGAAAAAATCGAGTCTCCACGCGTGACGGGCCTCCCTTCGCCCGTCTCCCCATAGACAGATGGCGTGGGTGTTGCCATGGCAACGCTCCCCGTGGATTAGGGGTGGGACATTCATAGCCATAGCGTAACGCAGTCCGAGCACCATCATTGCGGTGTCAGCAGTTTATGAATGGCGTTAAAGTTGAAGAGTTGATTGTAAAATGCAATATTAGTGTAGCGTATTAGGATTATGTTTTCGCATTTTCAAACAATAACGAATTTTATGCATCAAGTCACGTATTCTTTTATTTTGAAATAATTGATACGAGCATTATGGTAAGATATCATAGAGGAGGTATAAAATTATAGAGGAGGTCGCATCTCTTAACCTCGGATATATTGTAGAATGGGAGAAAAACTCATCAACGTGGTATGCTATGCTGACAATGTTACAATACTGGCAGAAAGCGAAGACGATCTACAAAGAATGCTTTATAGATTCCATCTTGCGTCTGAGAAGTTTAATATGATGATATCTGTCGCCAAAACAAAATGTCTAACAATATCCAGACAGCCTCTCAGATGCAAATTGGTTGTAGATGATAAACCCATAGAACAGGTCATGAAAGTTCAGATATCTGGGTGTGGATCTCGTCGCAGCGATCTGTATAATAAAGTTTAAAAAAACAGACTGATAAAGTTGCAGTTATCTCCGGATGCCTAAGGGACACTGTCTGGGACAATAAACATATGCAGGTAGAAAGCAAAGTTATAATTTATAAAACATCCATCAGGCCCATAATGACATGCGGAATCGAAGCAAGAGCATACACTGTCATAACCAAACTTATCTTAAGAGTAGCAGAAATGAGAGTATTGCGATCTATTATTGGGAGAACCCTTAGAAATAGGATACCCAATGAAGAATTTCGCAAATCCTGCAAAATTGAAGACATAGTGAGATGGAGTAGGCAGAGAATACGATTCTGGAGGGACCACATCGAAATAATGGATCCACCAAAAATTCCTTAGATCGTGATGCACGAGATTCCAGAGGGCCGTTGACCAACAGGACGAGCACCAAATAGATGGAGAGAAGGCTGGTCGTCTTCATTACAGGAAGAAAGTTGATATCCTGCATAAACAGATCGCAAGATCTACAATCAGAAGAAGAAGAAGAAAATATTATTATAAGAGAAGCTATATATTTATAATGTGTAAGCCATAATTAATTTTTATATTAGGTTTTTAAATCTCTCCATAAAGATATTATTAACCTGGAAATGAAGATTAAGGGAACGTAAGAAAAAAAAATTAAAAAAATTTGCCCTAATGATTTTTTATAAATTTAAATAGCATTTGAAAAACATTGTGTTTTAACACCATTTTTCTTAACTTTTCATATTTTTTTGTCCTATACATTTTTTTTACCTAAAAGTTGAAATGTTAATTATGGTTTATGTGGAAAAACAAGAGTCAGTTTAGTCGTGTTTTTAACGATATATTTATCATTGATTAGTAAAAATTATAAATCAATTTCATGCATACAATTCCACTACAACGGACTGGGTTGAGCTTTCAATACATTCTTATAACCCATTACATCTTCTTAAATAATTTATTGGAGGGGGAGTCTACTAAAGAGTACAAAGTTTGCAAAACGGATGTGCATGAAAGAAAAAAAGGGGGCAATCCGAGAGGGATCTTTTAAAATAAAGAAAAATCTCAGCACAAGTTATAAAATATGGCCGATATTAAATAATGCTTAGGATACGAGTGTACATGTACACCCTCTTTCGTCCAAGGATATACTGAGTGCACTCACAATGTTTGTTTGTGTTTTATTATTTTACTTTTGAAAATACTGTTACACACATAAATGCAGGACACTGCATACATACTTCGAAGGAAAAAATATACAGCACAAATGATTTTACTGAAATCTCTTGATGAAAGTTCATTTGAAATAATAATTAAATAAAACGATGTTTTTATTAACAATTTCTACTTATGTCTTTATTTCGACAGCGAGCCTGGCAAAACCGGTGGCTGTCGAAATAAATACAAATGTGGAAGTTGTTAAAAATATATTTATATTTAATTATTATATATAGCACAAACTAAAAACAAAATATATTTTTTTTTAAATTAGAGTATGATAAGTTTTCGCGTTTAAAGGTATTATCAAGAAGTGACAAAAAATTGTAATGCTAATGGAAGAAAAACATATTTGGTTAATGTTTTAAGCAATAACCCATTGTGATGTTAAGTATATCCTGAATTTTTTTAAAACTAACAACCGCCGTTTCCCCGGAGTGATAGACAGATAGAATGGAACGCCACATTGTTCTGTCCTGACATACTTCTCTCGCTTTCTCTTCTCCGACGTGACCGACATTTAATATTTGATTGATTTGATCGTGCCACGTTTTCCTCGGCCTTTTAGCTCGTCAGGATAGAGATGGTTAGTTATGTAGTTATAATATCTAATAGAACAATTACTAACCGATTAAAAGAAGACAGAGATTACTCCTAAGTCTTTAAATGATAGGTACTCGTTATGGGTAGATAAATTCAGAAACTTGAAGTTAATTCATTCAAAAAGCAAGTTCGCATCCTTCGACGTGAGAGGTAAAGACTTTTTGATAGAGGCAGCAGTGGAGACCCTTTCGTCAATATATTAAGATTTTAAAGGAAACGCGCCCCGCATACTAAGAAGGGTTGAATGCTTTCACGTCTCGGCGCAGCACGGGCGCCTGGAATCCGAATTGGGGAGGAAATCCGCGTAAATAGGAAAATTCACACCCCCATCGGTTCGACAGGTGAGCTACTAAAAAGTTTTGTATCTGAAAACAAAGGTCGATAATTAATATTTTTGTCTGTATAAAACACACATTTTCCAATTTTTAGTTCATTTTTATCGAGATGCTACAAAGGTATTCATTCTACATTCTACTTTAATCATTGGGACAACAAAAGCGAAAAAAACAGTGTTTTATTTCAAATAAAAAAATCACGATTATGGATTTCCAGTGTTAACGTTATCAAAAAGATTGTTTAACTCTTTGCCCGTTACGATTGACTTTAGTCATATTAATTAGTCGTGCGCATATGAATCTCGAGTGTGTTTATAGATTTTTAGATATTTAAAGAAGATACTGATAGATAAATTACTGATAATAAGTAAAAAAAATTTAAGTTAGGCGTTAACACTGTGGAATTCCATTGTAAATTGGAATTCGAAGTACCTATAGTTAAACTGAAGTGGAATATACAGTGTTTTGTTTTAAATTCCAATAATAAATTATTGCTATAATGATTTGGTTTGTAAGAAAATATTGTTTTAAAGTGTATTTTTTTTTCTTTCGAAATATGTCGATGAAGACGTAATATAGTACCAAATAAATATTTAAAAAAAAATGTAACGTTATATAGTACCAAATAAATATTAAAAAAAAATGAGGACTGTAGAATTTAATAAATCTTTATTTTTAAGACATAGAATATTGTTTTTTTTTACATACTCGTACAGGTCTAAAAATGGAAAAACAGTGATTCAATTCACAAGAATTCAGAGCCAATTATCAAACTTATTTTGAATTTTTGAAAAAGTCCTAAGCCATGTAGAAAGAATGCCAGAGAGTAGTGCACCAAAAAGAGACTTCGTATCCGCTACGAATCCGCGCGAAAAGGAGAGACCAAGAAAAATATAGTTGAATGAGGACTGGGAGAAATAAGAAAGATCTGGAGAATGGAGAGAGATGGCCAGGGACAGAAGCCAGTGGAGTGATGTGGCCCCGATAAATATTTGGATGTTCAGTGACGAAGAAATAACATGAAATAACCAAATACGGCCTAATGGTATGGTATGTGTAATTATTGATTATATTCTCTTTTCTAGATTATTTTGTGTGAAAGAAATAGCTTCGGCTTTGTATTTTACAAACTCATACCAGTCAGCTTATTATTTTCAAAAACAAAATAAATATAAAAGAATTGCTTTCGCGTAAGTGTGTCTGCTGGTTTATATTCGAAAAATGAAACGAGACGTCATGAAAATAGGGAATAAAAAGCGTCGCCTATAGTGAAACGCCTAGCTTCAGTAGAGTCACGTAGGAGAAGGTTGTAGAATACATCTTAATGAGGGCTGGGAATGGCACGTAACCTACATCGGAGGGAAAAAAATAAAAGGTAAGTGCGGAAAGGGTACCAACTGCGGTTCAGTGACACCAACAGAACGACAAGTGCGGGAATTGAAACAGACGTTTAATGCTTTCGAATTCGCACGTTTTAATGGAATCGTGGACGTGAGTGTAATCAGATCGAACCATTTCACACTTTGGCAAACAGAGATGTAAAGATTTGTTTTGTTGGGGTTCCTTCGATGTAAAGAAACCACATCAAGGTTTTTTGATACTTCGGTTTAACGAATCCGCTGTATGGAAGACATTATATATTTTCTTATTTAAATTTTGCTGGTAACATGGTGAATGGAGCTTTGAAAATAGTTATTGGAAACAAGAATTTATTCATAAAAGTAAAAAAATGGCCGTTTACAATGGAGTTTTAGTACTAAACCTAATGTATGCATGTGAATCATGAAATTGGCTGAAGAAGGCTGAGAGCAGAATTAATGCGTTAGAGATGAGATCCCTTAGACGTATGTGTAGAAAAACAACGTAGGTACAACAAAACTTCAAATGCTGATTCAAGGAAATAATGTAAAACGAGAGAAAGTATTATGAAAAAAATTATCAATGGATCACTGCTATTAGACTATTGAATGATTATATCGAATTATTAAATTGTATGTTAATAAAGAACTCGATTTTTTTTAATGAAGTTTGATTGTTGATGCATTAAACACTGGTGGAAGGTTGATTTCCTGTTCTTGTCTCGTCAAAATTAAAAAAAAATGAATTTAATGAAGATACCACCACGTCAGCCTAAGTAGCAAAGTGGCATACCGAAGGTCCCGGGTTCGATTCCCCGCGATTACAGCGTGAAAAAAATCTCAACCTATGTTTAGTCTAGTATGAATTCACGTGGCAATAAAAATGGCGATTAACTACAATAGCTACATATCACATGTCATGAGAACCAATAGGTAGAAAAATGTTTAAAGTTATTTGAATTAAATAACCTATTGCATTCAAAAATGTGGGAAACAACGGTAAACTAACACATTAAAATCCGTTGAATGAATCAGCAAAGATTTTAATAGACTTTACTGCAAAACAATTCCTAGAATGGAAACTTAAAAAGAAAGTATAGGATAAAACCCTAACGTGAAGAATGAAATTTTATAAAATTGTGCGGAAATATCTTACAAGTTTCATTTGAGAATGATGCATTCCTTGTAACTAATTATAATCTGTAGATTAAAATTCTCTTCCAGGTTTCTGGTCAGGGATGAAACTTTAATTCCATCCCAAATAAGAAGAATGGGTCCGCTTAAACCCAAAAGGCCCCAATAGTCGGGACGATTTAATCCCCGAGGGTCAGAGGACGCGAAAATAGAGGATCTGTCCAGCAAATACGGTAATGTTAAGTATCAAATTAATTCCCGGGAGGTTTGCAAGGATTAATATGTTGTGCATTTAAGGGATTTCTACCCCTTTTTGTTGCATTTTAACTGTACATTCTTATATAAAATAGATCTTATTTACTGTGCATGTATTTTATCAAATCCCCAGTAACATATCTAAACATTTTCGTATAAAGTTCTGATAAAGTATTGAAGAGAATTACGTCTATATGGATCATTTATTGTTTTGGCCGAAACACTGCGATATTTCAATATTATTATGTATTTAGTGTGCTTCCACTTGTGTTTATGTTAGACTGGTTTCGGCAGCTTGCTGCCAGAAGAAAAGCTTGACCAGAAGATGGCAGCAAGCTGCCGAAACCGGTCGAACATAAACAAAAGTGGAAGCACACTAATTACATAATAATAAAGAAATTTTGTATAATTTTTTATTGTTTTCATTATTATTAACTGAAATTTGAAACACTGTTATACTACGAATCACAATGTATTTATTAATTTTAACGAAGTTGTAGCGACGGCTGTTCCGCGAACCCGTGTTGGCATTAACAGGTGTTACAAAAAACCATTGAGTTGAGACAAACAACCTTTATTTCTTCTATATTCGCCATAATTTTGTGTTGCGGATGTTTAATGTTTCTTTTTTATATACTTTGTATACAACACACACTTTATGAAAAAATAAAAATTAAAAACCAAACATGTTTCGGACGCACAACGTATGTGGTTAGTTTTGACAGATATTATAATCATTTGTATATCTGTCAAAACTGACTTCATTCGAACATTAAACAACCTTTATTTCGACAGTGACCAAGTTGGTTGGCCAGCCAACCTGGCGAAACCGGTCGCTGCCAAATTAAAGACAAAGTGGAATAAGTTATTAAAAAATCATTGTTTTATTTCATTATTATTCAACAATTAAATTATTTCTTATATATACGCCATACTTTGTGTTGTTATGATGCTTTCTTCCACTTTTTCTTTTTATATACATTGTACTCGTATATACAACACTTGTATTAAATAAAAAAAATTACATAGACATGTTTTGGACAACCAGTCCTTTTTTATAATAATATAAAGATACATTTTTAAAATATTATAAAAATGTTTACATGATCTGACAGAGGTTATAAAATAAATCTTTATAACATCTGTCAGATCATGTAAACAATTTTATAATATTTTTAAAATGTATCTTTATAATATGTATCACTGAAGAAGGACTGGTTGTCCGAAACATGTCTATGTAATTTTTTTATTTTAAATATAAGTGTTGTAAATACAAAGTATATAAAAAAGAAAAAGTTAAATAATTCATTCGATAATGCAGGTATATATTATATAACATTCAAAAGAGGAAAAACCCGTGTTGTGAAAAACATGTTTTAAAATATTACATTACAAACGCATTCAGGATGTTATTAAAAACGTGCAGATGTGTGATAATTTTAACGCTTTCTGATTCCCCCGTATCATAAATATACATAGAGGCCACCTTGTGATTTGAGCGTTAGTTCAATCGCTCAACGTATTCATTAATTAGGTAAGATTATCAATTTAACCGTCGCGTCGGCTCGTGTTGAAAACACGCATGTTGGCAGGCGTTTCGGGTGGATTGATAAGTATTTATTCTGGAATAAAAGTCCCCCCGGATTCCAAAGACATTACATTGATTGGAGAGGGCTTATGCAGAACGTGCTGCAAACTTCAATCGGGGAATTAGGGAAATGGAATTGTGAACGCCGTTCAAGTGATTCATCACAATTTTTATTCTAATAATACTTCATACTGAGACGGAGATGGTTCATTAAGTAATAGAGGCAATCAACAGTAAAAAAGCTATTTAATCCGGGTGGTGCTTTGGGCGGCAGGACACCTCGCCCCAACTCAGGGGACGAGGGCTCAATTTTGTGTCATCACTCATAATAATGAACCATTATATTGGAGATCGTAAAATATATCCAACACTGTGGATCAAAATCTTCAATTTTAAATTTTGATAAAATTTAGGCGTTAATACTGTGGAATCCCATAATATTTTTTTACGAATTAAAATGTTATTTATTCCACAAAAGAGAAAAATATTCACTCTTACACAAGATTGTCTAACGGTGGCTGCTTATTAAAAATAAAAATATAGATATTTTTAACTTTATCATATAATATTTTTAAATTTTTATTATTATTTTTTTTTTTTATAAATTAACACACTGTTTTTTTTCACTTTTGAGTTCATTTTTCTAGACATGTTTAGAACGCTTTGACCTTCATCAGGAGAGAAAGATATAAACACTTTATATCGTTCTCCCGATGATAAATGTGTAAGCCTTCGAAATATGTCGAGAAAAATAAACTCAAAAGTGGAAAACACAGTATTTTTATTCAAAAAAATTTGTCATTATGGAATTCCACAGTGTTAACACCTTAAGTTTATCAATTTTTTTTAATTTATCAAATTAAAAGAAATTCTATGATAGTGTTGACCATTGAATTGATTGTGCATTGAGACCGATAATGGAGGATGTCAATATTAGTAAGATTAAAGGATTTTTTTTGATTTTCGTTATTTTTCTTCTTCTAACTTCTGGGCCGACGATAAATTCAATTGACACGAGGTTTACAATAAACTTTTTCTACCAAGAAGATTCGATAATCATCATTAATATTTGAAAAAAAATATTAAAGCAGAATCGTTCTACCAAAATTTAATTCTATTTTTTTAATGTATATTTAGTTAAAATGCCTTAATGTTTGTATCTTCGATGGATTTCGGCAGCTCGCTGCCATCTTCTGATGACCAGATTACTAAGAACTTCTACGATGAAATTGTATACACCAAAATTATTTCTTTAACCCCCTAACCTATAATTCAAAACTTTTTTTTTATCGATCAATTTAACTGGATAAATACACTGTCTTTATAATTAAAATAATTTCAAAACAGTATGTACGTTTATATTTAGGTTAACTAAACTATTGAAAGAAAATGGAATCTTTTTTTAATATTTTAACAATATTTTTATTAGAACTAAAATGAAGAAAAGTCCATGTTCAAGGATTTAATGTAAATTGTTTTCTGGGTGTAGCCTTTTCAATTAAAGTGCTACATCTGGAAATTGATAGCTTAAATTTTTACAAAAAAATGCTATCTTACAACTAGTGATATCAGTCTTGCAGTGTAAATATTCAAACCAAAGAATTGTCAAATCGAATCAAATTGTGGTACGAATTGCTTTATTTAATTATTTAATAAGAAAAATTTTATGTCGCGTTTAGGATTATAAACTTAGAATATTGCATTCTTTAATTTAAATTATTATACGAGTATTAGTTAGTTGCAGTATTGATTTCTACTAATAAGAAGATGTTAGAGAATGCCGGCCATGTGAGGAGTCAGAGAAATCGACGCGCGTGCATGACACGATGTATGAATGTTGAGGAAGCGAGAGAAATATGCCAGGAAAGAAAAGTGTGGCAGTCCATTATTTCTGTTAACCCCTTCGGGGAGGATGCGTGATGGTAAGTAAGTTAGTAAGTTAGTTAGAAGATGTTAGATTAAAAATATACGTTAAAGACTTTTCTCCGTTCACCTTATGACAACAGTACTGTCACGTGACGGGGGCCTCACGTCACGTCATTACGTGAAGGCGTGCTGGGGCGGCGCTATGGATCCCGGAGGACGCATTTGTATTTGCATCCCTGAGTAACGGGCGAGGGTTGGAAGTTTGTAACTCTAACAAGTAACAAGAAACGCATTAACAGTTTAATTGAGATGTGTCTTAATTAGTACCACAAGACAAATGGAATTAGTTACATTTTTAGAGCGATACAAATGAAATTTTACAATAAAAGTAGTTAAGTATGCTTGTACATAAATATAAAGGAAAATAACCTTATTTTGTTTAGCGAAATATTTGAAGTCACGCATTATAATAACATTTAAGTTTTAAGTTTGTCTGAATCTATTTATGGTCACTGCCGACGTCTTGATACCACACGCATCTTAATTAGGTTAATACTGATTTAATTTTGGTGATAGTGAAATATCATACAAATGTATACTATTGATGAAAACGTAAGCTTTATAGAAATGTTATAATGTACATGGGAGTGATATATTTCTTCATGCTTGCGTGACGGTGGAAAATGTAATCCCTTCAAAATATTATTATAAGGACATACTTTTTCACCAATATTGAACGCACTTCCCAAAATTGATAATTTGTCACATTTTACAAGTTTTACAGTATTTTACGGTAGATTTCGCTTTTTTAACATTATCGAAAGGCATTTAATATTTCCTTGGCAACGTGAAACATATTCCCCCATTAAATATAATAAACCTCTAAAAACCGAACTGTATCACTAATGTTTAATTTTAAATATAAATTTTAACTTTAAAAAAACTTTTTCTGGGGACTTTAGGAGTAGTATTCGAGATTAAATTAATTAGCCCTTATGTGAGTATTTCATTACATCTGCAGGAAACTTGGTCCAGATTAAAGAATTACGTGCCGTTATAACGGATAAGAGAGATAAAACAAATTGCCGGGAAAATCTCCACCACGTAGGGCGAAATAAGCCTATCCATGAAAAAAAATACCTGGCGTACTAACGAGCGCACGGAAGGGTTGAAGATATGTATTGTAAGGGCGGTTAAAGAACTTCCGGACAGGATTAAACCTTGAAGCCTTTTGGGAAATGTACAGACACATTCAAAGCTCCTACAAGTACCTGTCTGGAGGTATTCAGGCACTAAAACGTCCGTAATTCGTGCAAAATGTAGAGCTTCGTGTGTTATCTACAGTGCCGTAATTTTACACAGTTTCGTTTGTAGATACGGGAACTTGCGAAGACGCATAAAATATGTAACATTAAAATGTGCGAGTTTTAATTGTCTTTTGATTTCTATCGTGCGTGATAAAATTTGGAAAAAAATCTTGTTTAAAAATATATTATTTTATGATAATATATGTTATTTCTCCCTTTCGCACTGTAAACGTGTGAACTTAGATGAATATAAGTAAATAGATTGAAAATCAGAACATAACATAATTTACCCATACATATTATTATTGTAAAAGTAATCTTAAAATATTCAGATCAAACCCAGTTAGAGTTTTTTTTTTCCATTAATTTTTTTAATATTTTAAAATATATATTTTTTTACACAATTATATAAAACTTTAATACTGATAAAAAAAACTCTAAATTAAATAATTAGAATAAATAAAAATGTTTGTTTTATAGAAGTTTTATTATAGTTTATGGGAACGACATTTTTCACCTTTCTAAAGCATTATCAAATATCATTTTAAATTTGATAATGCTTTACAGTTTATTCGAATTAATTACAAACTTTACAATATTCGAATTAATTACAATAATTATGTAATTCTTATAATCGACCGGTTTCGCTTCAAACAGAGCTTCGTCAGGGTAACGGATAACAATTTTTGTTTTGTTACCCTGACGAATCTCAGTTGGGAGTGAAGCAGGTTCGTTTAAAAAATATGATAATAAATATGATGTCTAAGAAATTACATAAGTGTTTAAATTTATTTTTGATAATGTCACACCACAAATTAAATGCTTCATACGAAAACATAATATTTTATATAATAGTTAAAATAATCAGTAATAAACTGGTAGTAAAATGTATTTCTAAAGCTATTTAAATCGTTATTTAAATATTAATAAAAGTAAATCCAATAAGTGTTTTTTTATCACGATCTGTTTGAATAATATTTTTCAGGACTTAGAAGCAACTCGGCAATATCTGTTGACGGAATTCCGCTGTACATAATATCAGAAGCTCCTTTGATGTCACATTACCATAAGCGATGTTTGATGTTCCCGGGGAACATTATTGGATCCGTACCCACGAGTTAGCGGGCGCAGAATAACGACTTGTTGATGGTACATTTTTGCACTAAATAATTTTATAACTCGCACAGAACAATAAACGCCGCGGAGTTAATTAAATCAGATTTGTTAGATGTGATGCCTGTTTATGGAAATTCCAGTGAAATTAATTTCCACGTAGTAAGATAAAAGCTTTTATGCTACGTATTAATTCGCATTACACTCGCACGAGTGAGAATTTCCACGTAGATGGAGTACTTCATATTAATGAAAAACATAATTTACCATGAAAACATATCACAGTAATTTTATTATTAATAAAACGTACATTTTTCGCATTTCATTATAACTCATTGAGAATAATGAATATTGTTAATATTTTATTATATGTACAATATGTTATCCACAAAAACATTTCTTAGCTCTGCGAAACTTGTCACTTCTATAAAATATCAAATAATATACGAGTATATAAAACAGACGATTTCACCAATATTAAATAGTTATTAACAATATTTTTTGAATGTATACTACTTATACTTGTATACGAATACTCCATAGATGGCGTTAGTATGTAGATTATATAGATTAATCTTAAAAGATTAACATATATAATCAAAATCTTCATAGATGGCGCATTGAAACTGACATGTGAATTCTGCCGTTGTACTTTAACATATATACAACTTCCAAAAATTTGTCAGACATGGTCATTAGAAAGGTGAAAGGGAAAATGTTGTAATTACATAAAGTGTGCACTTAACCCAACCAATGACAGGTCGTAAGTCCTGTAATCACCTTGATCAACCATATTCAGTTTCCAATTTGCATCTTCGTCTCTATTGAGATACAATTAAATCAGTTATTAACATTTTAGTTAACACTGTGATTTTTTTTCCATTTAAGAGTTAATTTTCTCGACACGTTTCGAACGCTTTATACCTTCTCCATCAGGAGAACACGATATAAGAAGTTTAATTCGTTTTCCTGATGATGAGGGTTTCAAACCCTTGACATATGTCGAGAAAAATAAACTCAAAAGTGGAAAAAACAGTGCTTTAATTCATAGTTATTAACATGTTTTTATTTATGATGGGTATTATTCTACACATTAATCTATTGACTGTGATGAAATCCGACTGATTAAACGCATAATTGATTTATATTGTTTTATGATTAATCTTTGGTTTACACTCAAATGTAGTTTAAATCACCTGCTTTCACGTGAAACGTTTATTTGTGAAATATTCCACTAAATGAAAATATAATAATTTTATTTTAATTTTTTAAATTTTTAAGGTAACTGGTCACCAGGTTGTTGATGCCAGCCAGTCTGGTGAAACCGGTCATTGTCAAAATAAAGACGAAAAAGGAAGTAGTTAATAAAAAAAATACAATTTTACTTAATTATAATTTTAAGTTGAGTCGGTTTTATTCGAAGTAAATAAATTATAGGTATGAATTTTAAACTAACTAACCATCACGCCGTCTCAACGAAGGTCTAGTCAGAAAGAATGATATCTCTTGTCATACTCTCTCCCTCATCATTCATAAATCGTTTCAAGAACGCACGTCGATTTCTCCGACTCCTCACATGGCTGACATTCAATATTTGATTTATTTATTGTAACTTATTGAACGCTAAGGCATTAACATTGTGGAATTCCATAGTATTATACTTAGGAAATTGAAAAAAATTGTTTAATCCACTATTTAATAAAATATAAACACGACATGTTTCAGAGGATACATCCATCTTCATTTATTTGATAATGACACGATTTCTTCGAACTTTTTCAATTTCTAGTTTCGTTTACACCATTAATATATTCATTCCATACCATTCTTTCTTCATTTATTCTTTACATTTGTCCCAACCATCTTAATGATCCTTTTATTATTTTGTTCAAAACATTTTTATTCGCACTGCATACATTTCTGATATGAATTTTATTTAATAAAAATTACACGACACGTTCGAAAATTTTGTTTTAAATTTGAAACATACACACATATTACAGAAAAGAGCGGGTAATCAAAATTCATAAGCTCGCGGTATTTCGAATTAACAATTCGGCGATTTATTACTCGCTCCGCAGAGTGGTGACCTGTGTCCAAATAAATTTATATTCATGGAAAAATAACAAAGGAGGCTGGACCCAAATGGGCTTGCCAGCGACAGGTGAACACCTGAAATACGTTATATTATGGATTATTTCATCGGTGCTGTTGGCGTCCCTTTGTCTCAACTCTTTGTAGTTAATTGTATTCAACTATTGTCTAAAATACAAAGCTAATTGGTGAATGTAGCTGTTTTTATCAATAGTAAGGAGTGAGCACTTTATAGAATGTTTTAAATGTTACAATAATCGTCAGGTAATAATTAAATTAGAACGAAAACTAAACACTTACTTAATAACCAACTAACTGCGTAGATTTTCACGTTAGGTAGCATTATGTATTATTAGGGTCTTGGGAAAATCCGGGTAACTTGTCTTTATCGAACGACGTTTCAAAAATCATTGCAGTCTTCATCTTGGTTATTGGTAAATGTAGCATCGGGGTTATTATAAATGTGTGGTCGGTAATGCATGTCACTAACTAACAATCATTCTGTCATTCCGGAGGGTTAGACAGAAAAAATGTACTGCCACATTATTCTGTCCTGATATATTATACTTATCTTACTTCCTCTACATTCATACACCGTGTCACGTAAGCATTTAATAATTATTTAAAGAAAACACATATTTCAACTAACATGGGCATTATAAAAAATAACATCCCTTGGTAAACACTTTACAATTTATGGCTATTTAATACCAACTGATTACTTTCACTTATTCCAAAACAGTATCCATATTACATCAATTACCGACAAAAGTACATTTCTTTAAAACGTTTCATTACTGTGTATAGAATTATTAAGACATTCCCAAAAAATAAATTTAAACTTCTAGAAAACAGACGTTTCCATTCGTATTACTTAAGACAATACATACATATCACTCTCATAAAATATAATACAACTTCTAGAAACTACGCAAAAGTAATAATACATTTAATTTAAGTAAAAGCAATCAGTAATATGTTCATTATTTAATACGAATGAAAACATCTGTTTTCTAGAAGATTTATTATGATTTATGAGAATGACATGTTTCGCTTATCTTAGCCATTATCAAATGATACGATATCTTTTGATTCATTTGATAATACCTTAGACAGGAGAGATATGTCATTAACATAAATTATAATAAACCTTCTAGAAAACTGACGTTTTCATTAGTACTAATTATTTAATATGGATTTCTACATCATTGTTCAAAAAATAATAAATAAAAATGTATATAATTTATTGCACATTATATAAAGCATCCCATTAAATCTTTTAAGCCATTTCATACTTCACTTCCACACATTAGGTTACCATAGCTCGTTGGTATTTAAGTATTGTTGACAGCAAGCTTTAACGATATTAGTTTGAGCAAAGTTATAACCTTTTCAATCTGTCTTTGCATTCAGGAATGTATAGTGCATTAGCTAGACACGCGCTAATGTCCTATCTAGGAGTCCGGGGCGCAATCCAGCCATTAATGTCCTGGCAGTATTCAATAGGCTCCTCCGCCCAACAAATGAGAAATGCACAACGCATCCTAATGGGCGTGCAGGAAGCAGGAGGAGGCTAACCAAACGTTCTTCCGTTTTAAAAGATCGATCGTGGCGAGTAGACACGACTTTAAGGACAAAACAAAAAAAACTTTGACTCTTTTGTTTATACACGGTGTTTCGAAATTAAATATTCTTAATTAATATTTTTCTTCAACCTTCTACCGCACTTGTATTGATAACGCATTTTATACATGAAACAGCATTATATATTATTTATTCGCCATCACTTAGACGATTTATATTTAAATAACTATTCCAAAACATGGTATTTTGTAGACTCTTTGTTACACACTTCACAAATAACTTCTTTAGTTTACAAGTTTAATCAGGTCGGGTAAAAAGTCAGTATTTGTGTTAAAATGTGTACATTGAGGAAGGATAAGAACCATCCTAAACATGTATTTGAACATGTGCAATAAAAATCACGATTAAAAATTCATTGTTACTTCTAATCTCAAAAAAATCCCATTAAAATTATTTATTGTTTCTTAAACAATGATGTAAAACTCCATAATTAAATTTTAATGCGAAAGAAAACGTTTGTTTCCTAGAAGTTTTAATAATACCTTAACTTAGTGAAACATGACATTCCTATTAAATATTATAAAACTTATAGAAAACATACGATTTCATTCGTATTATCCCTTTATTATACCTATTAAATATTAAATAAATACTAAAAAATACCGTTTTCTAGTTGTTTTTTTTATATTTTATGGGAGTGATGTGTTTCACCTGAATTGAACGTTATCAAATTATACTGATGACAATTTCTGGTTTCTAAATGATTTATTATTAACACTTTTTGTACTTGGTATACAACTACTTTATTTGTAAGGATGAGGGCCTACCGGTTTCGCTTTATGCGAGCTTCTTCTGGGCTTTACAAATATTGTATGTGTAAAGCCCTGAAGAAGCTCGCATAGAGCGAAACCGGTAGGCTCTCATCCTCACAAATACCAAGTACAAAAAGTGTTTAATTAAGTGTTAAACATGTCCAACCACCAAGTAATGGCTTCTTATCAAAGTTTGATTTATTATTGTATATTTTATGGAAGTAAAGACATAATTAAATCTTGTTGATCTGTTTTATCCCTGTATTATTTATAAATTTGTAATTAAAAAAATCTATTAGCATGTTGAATGAATTATAAATCTGTAACTATCATTTTCAAGGTGTATGAATAAATTACATAATTATTTACTAAGACACGTATTTAATTGGATGTCGGGTGATTTTAAATTAGGAACGTGTACTGTAACAGGTCGCGTTGGAATTTATTCGGTTATCAAGAATGTTCCAGATCTTCCTATACTCGTACATGTTTAGGAGTGCAGAAAAAAATATTGGTATTGATTTACTCGCCAGATTCTACAGCTGCCGGTGCGGTGGTGTGGCCAGATCATAGATCATTGTATCTCGCGGTCACCTGCCACTGCGGTCTGACTGTGGTTTATAATGACTTTCAAATTTTATTATTCCGACGTGATCTCGCGTTTTTTCTTGTACGTTGCGTGCACTGAACGTTTTTTTAAGCAAAGGATTAAGTTTACGTTTAGAATATGAAATTGTAATCTTAAATAAAGATATTGAGTATGAAATAAGCATTACAAATAGGGATTCAACCAGAATGTTTATTTTACTGCTTAGGAGTTGGCATGAATGCAATGTGTCATTAAAAAATAACTCTGGTTTTGGTAATGGAAAAGGGAAACTTGACTTCTAGACTGTTGGGAATCCTATCTTTTCTTCATAATTAGATGCTGTTTTGTAATCATTGTAACATAAGAGTTTCATAGAAGTCAAGTACATTAAAGTGAATCTTTTTCATCAAAGCAGTTGTGTATATGGTCATTATTATCATTGAAACATAGACGTATTTTAATAATTACCAGATTTAGACAAAAAATCAAAAAAATCAAATCGGTTCTGATTTTAGCTTTACATTTAGGCTTAAGAGTCCAGAAAGAATCCAGTATAAACTCTGCTGGACAATCTTCAAAGCGCTACATGGAATGGCTCCAAATTAAATATCCGAACTCTGTATAACGGACAGCCTAAATACAAGGAAATCCACACTTCGCTCGGCGAACTCCTCGGCAATAGGAAGATTAGTTGAGCCAAAGCGTTGCCCTAGTACAAATTTCGGGGATCGAGCGTTTGCGGTAGCCGGTCCATCAGCTTGGAACAATCTTCCTTTACACCTCAGATGCATAAATGATCCGGCAGACTTCAGATCCAAGCTGAAAACCCATATTTTTCATATTTCATACCCAATTTAAAACTTGCATATTTTGTTCTATTATACTTTCTAATCGTTCGCGGATATCAATCAGATGCAGCGTTCATATTTAGATTTAAAACACGTTTTAATGCGCCCTTGAGATGATTACATCACAAAAACGGCGCTTTAAAAGTTAGCATATTATTATTATTATTATTATTATTATTATCATTAACCTCTCGAGTAGTAAGATATTAATGACATTTACGCAACGTGTTTTTTTTTCAATTAGTAAATCATGTAACTAGCCGAAAAATTATTCGATCACATTGTGTACACCCATGGATATCGCTGGCAGTCAAAATTTCGGCATAATCTGGGAATATTCGAGCAATCAGCCCCAAGCATGGGGCCATACGCTATCTGACCATGTATTCAGTGGCCCCACGATGGTGGCGGTTGGCACGGAGACGTTAAAGTCAAATAATGCAAGATGCAAAGTAAACCATATGTATTACTCCCATAAAATTTAAAATGACTTCTAGAAACCAACAAAATTTAAATCAGATGACAAAAACTACAATATTTTATTAAACAACTTTAAAAAATTTCCAAATTTTTTTATTATAAACCCCCTTATAAAACGTTGAAGTTAAATTCCATAAAATATAATTCCAATGTGGAATTCCATAATCATGCCTTTTTAAGACATAAAATTCTGTTTTTCTTTCACTTAATACTTTATTTTTATCATTAGTTAGTTTATCATATATCCAAACTTTACAATATTATGAACAATTATTTAAACGACCCACAAGAAACAATAGATAAATACAAAAAACAAGTAACTTCAGATGCTAAAAAAAGGGTCAGGTTGAATGAAGAATACGTTTTAAAAATAACTAAATGTATAAAAATAATGTTTATATATCATATAAGACAATTAATTTTAAATTAGTACATATTAAGATGTGTTGTTCCCCTTGTTGCCTATTTGTTCGCCAATTGTGTATTTTTTCTATTGGGATAATATAGAGTGCAGAAAATTCCTTTCTATAAAAGACCGGGTTACCCCTATTAGGATATATTAAAACCATGTACATATTTCGAAAAAAATAAATAAAGGAAATTCAATCAAAATATTTCGAAGGTATCAAACCTTTGCCTTCGAGAGAACTTAATAAAACGCTGCTTTCATTCATAAAAAAACATGTATAAAGCGAATTTCGTACAAACTATATATATGTAATATACCTAATAATAATTAACATTCAGAAATAACTTCGCAAGGTGATATGTGTCAAACGTAAAACTCTTTCAGAACACTAATTTCAATAAATATAAAATAAAACATCGCTTTCTATACTTACAGAAAACGAATACAGAACACATTCACGTAAATGTTGCCAGTGGTAATAAATAAGAGAGATAAGACCTTAATATTCGGTTTACTTAATTGTTCGACGCTTTCGGCTCCGAATATAGATTGTTCGCCAAAAAATACATTTTAAAAATATTTACCAGTGCCGTGGTCAATACGTGAGGCTAATAGCAATGATGCTTAATGGACATTACTTGAGTATTCGAGTTACGTATTTTCACTAGTACGATTGTTAACGACTTACAAACTAGTGGGAAATATACTTTACCAATGTGGGATGCTTTTCAACACCACAAGTAACAAAATATTGTTAAAAAATATGATAAGTGCGCGTTAGTTATAATATAACCGATTTTTATGTTTAAACACTGTTTATTCTACCATGTCATTCTAATATTCCACAATGTTAATGCGTTAAGTTTATCAACAACAACAAAAAACAGTACATAACTGTTGACGCACTATTAGAAAAATACGATATGATACTGATTTGTATATGCTTAAAAATATGTACGCAAATGATTAAGATTTTTTATATTCGTTTAACAACAATGAAATTAAAAAATACATATTCGGAGTTAAATATTAGTGAAACCGTATTTTTGCAGTTTTATTATATTTTATAGGAATAACACGTTACGCTTGCTAAAATCTTATAAAATGAAAACCTTGAACATAATATATTGTTGTAAAAACATCTAGAAAACGAACGTTTTAAACGATGTCAAATATTTATAGAATAATTATAATATTTTCTTGAATATTGTGTAGTGAACTGGTTAGACGTATCGGAAATAGTTAAATGCTTCATCGCGATTATCAAATACTCTAAATTGTAAGGTCTTAAATGATTAACATGAGAAAGTTTAAAAATATTTTAGCGTAAAAACTAATAATTTTACACATGATAAGATAATATACTTTCGTATAAAGCACTTAATTTGTGGTGTGACATTATAAAATAAAATAATAATACACTTTTAACATTTGTATTTAAACCACTTTATTCTTTATAACAACCAACCAGTTTCGCTCCCGCCGGAGCTTCTTCAGGGTTATAAAAATACACTTGTGACACAATGAATTTTTGCAACCCTGAAGAAGCTCCGGCAGTAAAGAAATCAATTGATTATTTTAAAGAATAAAGTGGCCTAAATTCAAATGTTAAAAGTGTATTATTATTATATTTGATAAGAAAATACATCAGAATAAAAAATATTTACACAATCGTAAGTCAAGAATCTAAGATTCGTTTTACGAACCAAGGTACCGCCGTATTTCGAGTATTTACTTACTCTCCACATCGAGCTGAGGTGACGTGAGAATCATACCGAGAACGCACTTATGCCATATATTGGGTATTTCGCGACTACTGAATATTTTAATTCCCCAAATGAGCCACGCTTTTGTTTCGCGATATCATCATTATACCGACTTTTCGTAAACAAAATAATCAAAAGGTTGACCCAGTTCTTCGGCATCATCATTATAAACCAGTTTCGGCCCGTATCATGCTTTGGTTAACGGATATTTTCACAACCACATACTTTAGCTACTTCTCGAGGATTGTGGCTAAATTACGTGATGTTTGCACTATTTATAATTTTATAAATTCACTTCACATTTCTGTTATTATATGCTTTATAGTTGAATGCCTTATTTGTTAACTGAGCTTTCGGGTTAATCTCCATACCAAATTGGGTAAACTAACTTTAGTGTTAAGTAAGTTATATTTCCATTTTACATTATAATACAAATAAAGAAAGAATGGTAAAAAAGTTTACGTTAACGATGTAAACTGACCTAGAAATAGAGGAAAACCGAGGTAAGCGTTGCACGATCAAATAAATCAAATATTGAATGTCGGTCACGTGAGGAGTCGGAGAAATTGACATGCGTGCATGTCACGATGTATAAATATTGTAAATATTGAGGAATCGAGAGAAGTGTCTCAGGAAAGAACAGTGCGGCAGTCAATTCTTTCTGTCTACCTCTTTGGGGAGACGCCGTGATATTAAGTTAGTTAGTTACATTATAATTTACTCGTATATATATTATATGACGTATGTATCATACAATATATTTCTAACAATTATTGAACAGGGATACACTTCATATTAAATAAAATTCAAGCAAGTCAATTTGGACAGAGAATGATCAAATGATACGTCTGGTCCCTATTTCTATGTGGTGTTGAATTGTGTCATAAACCAGCTGGAAGCTTTGGCTGCAGCGCGAAATGTTGAATATTCTTTGAACCGATATGGTCAGCATAAATGTTATATAGGGAGCTAGAGCTAATAGAGAACTGTTAGCTAATATTATAGCTCGTAAGGGGGCACATTTTGGTTATGTGATTAGGGTAAAAAGATAAGAGCTGCACGAGGGACGACAAGGTGTTGGCAGAAGGTGAATCTCCTGACTCCACAACATTGGACTGGACTGACTTAAGGAGCGTTGATGAGCTGAGCCAGAGGCAGAGACGCCTACTCTCTTCCCCCCAGGCATTACAAGCGCCCAAATCGATCTTCTTTCAGAGGAACACTACGGTCATACAAATCAATACCCCGCATAAAACATCAACCCACCAATCAATACAACACAATAATGTTCCCAACAGACATAAGAGGAAAAGCCAGAAGATCTGAACTTCCATAATCCAGAAGATTCAAGTCTAAGTGCTGACCCTGAAGAATATAAAATAATTTTTAATAGCATAGATTTATATGCTCGATGCTAGTATTTTATATACTTCTTCATCTTCTTCCTTTTTGTAGACCTATGTGGTCTGTTCTCCAGAGTGTTACTCCTCCTGTGAGGTAGACTCCCAGCTGTCCCTCCATCTTTTAGGAGGTCTTCCACGAGGACGAGTCCCATGAGGCTGATTATGCAATGCAATTTAGGAGAGTCTGGTGGTGTGTTTGAACATGACCGTACTAGTCCCTTTTTCGCTGTCTGCTCCGTCCTATAATATCCTCAACCTTACATATCTCTCTTATTCTGGTGTTCCTCACGCGATCTCTCAGTGTCTTGTATTTTATATATTGTATATTTTATATATTTTCGTGTCTTTTATATACAATTATCACAATATTATTATTACATTTTTGTTTAAGGGATATTCTTCTACTGCATATTAATTTTAGCAAGTTAGTTTTTCGCGTGCATGACACGATGTATGAATGTTGAGGAAGCGAGAGAAATATGTCAGGAAAGAAAAGTGTGGCGGTCCAAGCAGCATGAGTGGAAAAATAAGCCGAGGACGACCGAGGAAAACATGGTATGACCAAATTAATCAATTACTAAAAGGCGGCCACATTCGAAGTCGGAATAATTGACGTGCCTGCATGGTACGATGTATGAATGTAGAGGAACCCGAGAGGTATGCCAGGACAGAGCATTGTGGCGATCCATCCTCTCTACCTAACCCTTCGGGGAGACGGCGTGATGGTTAGTTAGCTAGTTTTTAAGAGCTTTACAGGTAGCTACTATTAAAGTTTACTTCCCAAGTATATTTGTGAACGTAATTGTAGTAAATAATATAAAGCAAAGGATTCAGGACGTTGTTAAAAATATAAATTTCAATGCTTAACGATGATATTGGGGGACATAAAAAAACCGCAGTGTATTGCCTGTGGAGTATGGATGGTCCTGCGGAGTGGAATAATCTGGGCTGTGCGTGCTTTGTGCACAAAAAAAGGTCGAGTGACAGGTGCACTGCGGTGCTCGGTCCTACCTGCACCAGGGATGGCACGTGGGAAATTTGAATATAAATTCCAAATACAGATTTTATTACGGATTTCTTCTATATTCGCCTTCACTTTGTGTTGTGGAAAATTTTGTCATTTGAAAAAATATAATATTACTATACTTCGTATTTTTACAACACTTTATTACATTTTAGATAAAATTAAAGCGTGAACATTGTGGAATTCCATAATGAGGATTTTTTTATGAATTAATTCAAAACTGGTTTAATTCATAAAAAATCGACATTATTGCACTTTTCATAGACATGTTTCCGCTGTGACCTGTTTTCGAAGTTTAAATTTTAATTAATTATTTTTTATTTAAATTTGTTCACGAAAAAGGTTGTGTCACAACCGAAATAAGTAATAAAGTGTTGTGAAAATAATAAGTGAACTAGAAAAAAATATTAAAAAAAAAAAAATAGCTGTCACGTAAAATAGAAATAAAATAACATTTGGATACCATAACGACGTTTTAAATTTTAACAGTTAATAATGTTGAAGTATTTTGGCCAAAACAATGGACTTTTTAATTAAAGGTATCTCTACATGAAGGAATATGGTAACTATTTATGACTCTATCCCACAGCGCTTCTTATGGGAATTTACTGCAGCTTCGAAGAGACGGGTTTCTCATAACCAATTTTTTTAGATCAATAAGGGGATATTTTGAAAACTCAGCCGTACTCGAGGTCTTTTTATTCACGACAGATATCTCCGACAGCGCCAGCATAGATTGTTCTTTCTTCCGGCCGCAAGAACCAACCTGCCTCTAATAATGCCGGTGGGAAGAGCAATCAGTCTGCTGAACAAGATTACCTCGGAGATCGACATCTTTCATATTAGTGAAAGTGCGTTCAGAAGAAAAATACTCTTAACTTTAAAGAGTATCTTGTCTTCCTAAAGTTGAACCATCTCTCATGCGTTTCTGATACTTAACCTTTCTCAAATGGATACCTTAAACTATAAATATTTTTGTAGTATCTTTAGAGTAAATAAATAAATAAACGGAAAATACTGATATAAACTTAATGTCAAGGGATTAATTGTATCTCAATAGAGACGAAGATGTAAATTGTTTTTTGGAAACAGAATACGGTAATCGAGGCGTTTACAGAACTTAAGACCTGTCATTGGTTGGGTTACATCTAGTCTTAATAGATGGCGCTAGTGTATATTGAACTAGTAACATGTGAAGTGTGGTGCAACATAGTAGCATATATACAACTTCCAAAAATTTGTCAGACGTGGTGTGTTCATAAAAAGGGTGAAATGGGGAATGTTGTTACCATAAAGCGATCGCTTTACCCAACCAATGACAGGTCATAAGTCCTGTAAATGCCTCGACCACCATATTCTGTTTCCAAAAAACAATTTACATCTTCGTCTCTATTGAGATACAATTAATCCTTAAAATGATTAACCCACAATGGGTAAAATCCAGTATTTGTCTTGGTTGATTGAATTGATAACATTCAAACTAAACGTTTTCAGATTTTTTCGTTCTTCCTATTTTCGTAAGAATGAATATATTGATACCTTGTTATGTAATTATCACGAGGCAGCACTGCCACCCGCACAGGTTAAATGCACACCGCTTATTCCCTTCCAATCTCGACTGGACGGTGGCCCCCGGGCTTGTGTTCAGGAGATGTGCATACTCGTACGAGTATACGCCTTATGCACCGCGTGCATACAATATGCTCAAACACTCACCGCTCCTCCTCTCCTGGCGTTGCGATCGTCGATCTGAAAACAAAACAAAACATTGAAAGGAATGTTCTGCATCTCGGCTCTAATGACTAAAAATAAAATAGTGCTTAAACGTTTTCTGAGACTCTACTCTGATAAGTAAAAGAAAACATAATAATACAAGAATATAAATATTCTTCGTAAAAATAAAAAAGAATCACTAAGATGTTTTGGACATATTGATCAAATATTATTCTTTGATATTCTGGTTTGCAGCAAAATGTAACATTTTTGCTGATTCTTAAGATGCAACATGTGTATTTTTAATGTGGTAGTTTCCAGTTGCTTTCCACATTTGTACACAGCAGGTTATTTGCACCCATCTAATGTATGAGGATCGAATATGTAAGAAAAAATATTTAAATAATATTATACAAGCTTCAAGTTGGCAGAAGAAGGATGAAAGTAAGATTAATGCCGTAGAAATGAGATCACTTAGAAGAATGTGCGAAAAAACAATGTATTATAAAATATCCAATGAAAAAGTTTGAAGGGAATGTAAGGCGGATGAATGCGTAAAATTAAGTAAGGGTGATTAAGATGGTTCGGACATATTGAACGAATGTACGTATATAAGGGAAGAATGGTCAAAAATATATATACAAATAGTGTGAGTGGAAAAAGAAGCCGAGGATGGCCGAGGAAAACATGGCATGACCAAATTAATCAATTACTAAATGGCTCCCGCATTCGAGTTAGAAAAATAGGCGAGGATGCGTGTTATGATGTATGAATGTAGGATGGTAGCGACTCGAGAGGTATGTCAGGATAGAGCAGTGTGGCGTTTCATCCTCCTCTGCCTACCCCTCCGTGGCGTGATGGTTAGTTAGTTATGAAAAATACATTATATTTTCGTATGAAGCACATAATTAGCAGTGTGATATTTTTAAAAATAAAAGAAACACTTGAATATTTGATTTTACATAATTTTGTTTATTTAATCTACCGACCAGTTTTGATACAAGTTTTGAAGCGTAATGAAGCGTAATAATGTATAAGCGAAAGAAAACAAAACAGTTTTGTTTTTATACCCTAATGAAACTCCGATTAGAGTTGTAGATTGTTTAAAAAAAACAAAATTAAGTAGTGATAAAACAAAAGAGGTTAGTTCTGAATAACATTTGATAAAAATAACAAAATTCCTAATTATTCATACATTATCCTCAATATGAAGCGTATTGTGTCTAGAAAAATGTTCTAAGTGGACTGACGCATATGCATTTTATCGTATAAAACCTTTTCGCAAATCAACTTCCGCGAGTTTTGTAGTTTGCATAACTTAGGTGCGTGTGGACTTGCGTTTTACCGACTTGGTACTTGCGAAAGTTTTCCTTTTAGAGAGCATTTCGTTTTATAGTTACAGCTTCAAGGTAGTGATAACCGTATAGAGCTACTGACTTAAACTTGACTTGAATATATCGAATTGTTGGTGATGTGCAAAAAAAACGACATGTCCAGGAGTTGGACGACATAAGCCATTTCAAGAAGAAATCGTGTATGATCCGAATTATGTCATAAGGTTCCTACAATGGATTAGTTGCTCAAGAATAAATAATGTTCCCCAAGTTGTGACGGCAAGAAAAATACCTCTGACAGAAGCATCTGGGAGGATTAACTTGACAAGGGTTGGTAACCACCCTCCGCTAACAAATTTATTAATTTATTATAAATTTAAAACGACAGCTCGGTTCAAAGCTAAAACTTAGGTCTTAAGAATAATTCGGGTTCTATTACTATAAGATCAATTTTCATTAAATAATTTGTTTGAATTTTTACAAAGATACATAATCATTAAGTCGCAACTCTTGTTACAATAGCACTGTATAAAACTGGCGTGCAATTATATCACTTATAAATATTACGACGAGTTATTACTAAGCAAACGTTTTTAATGGGCAGATAGAACAAATATCAGATAGAGTAATGAATCTTTTAACCAAATATAAATTCAATATTAGTATCAATATTGTCAAATTGTATATGATAACGCTTTTTGCATTGTAACTGAGGGTTTCCCTTGAAAGAGTTAAAATATAATAATTTGTTAAATAAACATACTGAACACAAATCTTAAGTAATACAATTAAAAATATTTTATGATTTAATTGTTTCTCAATAGAGACGAAGATGCAAATTGGAAACTGAATATGGTTGATCAAGGTGTTTACAGGACTTATGACCTGTCATTGGTTGGGTTAAGCGCACGCTTTAGATAATTAAAACATTCCCCATTCCATTTTTCTTATGACCATGTCTGACAAATTTTTGGAAGTTGTATATATGTTAAAGTCCAACACCAGAATTCACATGTCAGTTTCAATGCGCCATCTATGAAGATTTGATTGTACATGTTAATCTCTAAGATTAATCTATATAATCTACATACTAACGCCATCTATGAAGATTTATGTTTATTAAGCATTAAGCAGAACATCTTTTTAACACAATGTGAAAGGCTACCCCGCCATTAGCGCATTGTTAGAAGTCGTATACAAGTAGATGTATACATTAAAAAAATAAAAATAAAAATATATATATATATTTTAGTTAATTTGTGTAGTGACGTTTTGTAAGTAACTCATCTCAAGGGTGCGTTGACACTGGTATTTAGTCATGTAATCATCTGATCTGTCCTCTTATATGATATATATTATACAATAGAAGTATAGATCGGATACTAGTTATTAATATTTTAGGAGATCTTTTCAGTGGATAGGATTGTTTTGTGAACTGCTTGAATTCTATACTTATAATTTTGATCGAAAGTATTTTTTTTTTGTATAATTATTTTTTATTTATACAATCTAAAATGCATTATCATCATTTATTCATTAACCGGGTATTTATCTCGGGGGTGGGGTCTAAAATGGGATACTCCCACCCCGGGGGGTACGTTTATTAAAATAAGCAATTTCAATGTAAATGAATGTACAAAAATGGTATTTATTATTTAGTAAATGCAATTGAATATTTGTTGGAAAGGCATATATCCGGAGTGAAAGTTGCGGATTAATGCTAAAAAATATTCTATACCACACTCTTGTGCATATATCTTTCTTCAATAATTAAAAAATTATCCGTAGAAAAATCTTTAGTGTGGCAATCATTAAGAAAATAATTTATTTCACAATCTTCAATTAACCTGAATTTACCGCATTAAATTCAGTAGCATCTTCCTGTCAAGTTAAGAACCCAAGATGGAGTATCGTGTAAGGTTATTTTTAAATTTAAATGATGCGCAATTAGCTTGGAACACCTTTCCACTAAACAAGCTTCAAGTAATTAGATGTTGCTTATCCGAACCTCGACAGTAACTGATTATGTGTTATCAGGAGAGCATTGGTCAAACAATTACCCAATGTGTAATTAGAATATTATCTTCACTGTACTTTTGCTTTATGTAAGACACTTAATGAAATTACTCTGTGGAAAATTCAGAGCGTATCTAGATTTTAAAATCTATCAAAACTTTAGAAACAATAATTATTAAAAAGACAATATGCTCGGCCATAATATTCTATACATATCTACTTCCATCGTCTCTTAAACATTTATACATCGTGTAATGCACGAACGTCGATTTCACAGACTACTCTCAAGGCTGATATTTGTAGTAAACTATGCACCCTGAATATTAAATGTAACTGTAAAATAAAAATAAATAAATAACCATCACGTTATCTCACCTTAGGGGTAGCAAAAAATGGACCACCGCAACGTTATTTCCAGAGATACTTCACTTGCTCAACATTCCTCAACGGTCTTCCTCTGTTTCATGTTTAATTTACATCGTAAACGCATACTTTATGTATTATTATTTCTTAATTCATTATTTTCTTGTATCTAAACCATCGTAATGAACCATCTTCTGCTAAGCATTACGAGATGAACGGCGTAATATTTTTTTCGATAAAAAATGCGAGAAGGTAGAATAGGCGCGAACGTTAGTGAGGATAGATCAGTGTGGCGGTCCATCCTGTCTGCCTACCCCTCCGGGGAAACTGCGTGATGGTTAGTTAGTTAGTAAGTTAATAAAGCAAAGGATTCAGGACGTTGTTGATATTGGGGAACAAAAAAAAACTTATTGAGGTAAAAGGGTACTTGAAAAATTCGTTTTTAAATGTTACGAGTACAACAAAAAAATTGTATTAAAGATTCATGTGCAATATTTCATATCCTCGTTTGTATTTAAAATACGAAACGAGCTCACCATAGCATTAATCAAAGCACTTTGCAAATCGGTGTTATACCTTCTGCCCCGTTAGATATCTTCCCTAGGGCAAAACAAAAGGCCAGGTGTCTGGCGTCTGTTCAGCAGACGTAATATAATATACAGTATAAGAGTATTATAATTTTCACGTAAAATAATACACGTGGAGTAAAACGAGCAAATATAATTTATAGTACTCTATCTGGCAAGATCCATCAGGTATACGCGATAGAATTAGGAACTCAAATGGAGAAGGATATTGAAAGAAGGATTGGGGCAGGCAAAATAGTAAATGGTGCACTTAAAGTTGTCATCGCAAACAAAACCTATCCAAAAAAGCTAAGATGGCAGTGCATAATGGTGTTATTGTGCCAACCCTTGTGTATGGAAGTGAAGCATGGAACTGGCAAAAGAAGGATGAAAGTAGAATAAATGCAGTAGAAATGAGATCTCTAAGATGAATGTGTAGTAAATCTGTATATGATAGAGTGACAAATGCAAGTATAAGAAGTGAATGTGGTGTGAATGAAAGTGTCATGAACAAAATAAGGAAAGGGTCATTAAGATGGTTTGGACACATGGAAAGAATGAGTGAAGACAGAATGGTATAGAAGGTATATGTAAACGGCGTGAACGGAGCTAGAAATAGAGGAAGGCCTAGGAAAACGTGGCACGATCAAATCAAGCAAATATTGAATGTCGGTTACGTGAGGAGTCGGAGAAATCGACGTGCGTGCATGACAAGATATATGAATGTAGAGGAATCGAGAGAAGTATGTCAGGACAGAACAGTGTGGCGTTACATTCTTTCTGCCTACCCCTCCGGGGAGACGGCGTGATGGTTCGTTAGTTAGTAAGTTATTTAGTTAAGAATAGAGAAATATACAAGGTCAAAGAATTCGTACGGTGAGGGAGGCAAATAAGGATACTTGTATGCACACTGGAGAAGAATGGACCCATCCAGACTCCCTCACATTGTGTTGCATGACCAACCCCAAGGTGGACAAACCTCGGGCAGACCACCAAAGCGATGGATCGGCAGCTGGGAATCGACCTCACAGTTGATCAATCCCTCTTGAAGGGTAAGAGGCAGTCAGAGGTATGAAAAAAACAAGTATTTTAAATAATCAAAAATTTACACAATTTATTTTATAAAACCAACAATACAAAATTATTGTATTATGTTTTAACTTGATTTGATGAAAATTTGAAAAAAGATATAAATTATATATGAAGTTATCGCCATATTTATTGGACCCTGTTCCATAATGCGGTGACCATTCTAACTTCTTACAGTTTCATCTTAAATCATTTAAATAAAAAATATATATTATGTTAATAGTTAATCTAGTGCCTGATCGAAGGTAATGAACATATAGACCTCCCTTCCCGACTTCCACAAGTCTCTGTGCCATTGTGCTCAATGTAAGCTAGTTGAATAATAATCTTGAAATATAATATGGTTTCCATTTTGATTTTGATGATTGATTTATATTAGTTGACATAATTATATAAGAAAATACGAAAATTATTGCTTGTAATCTGAGTATCAAACATTCAAATTATATTGGTGGCTCTTGTCTCTCTCAGGCCAGGCAAAAGTTGATTGATTGGCGATATAAATGGAGTCAAATAACATCACTACAAAAAATATTGTATTGAAATAGAATATAAAGAAATTCAATACAATTATTTCTGTTCGAATTTCAAAATTCACTATGCGGTATTTAGTATATTTTTTTAATATTGGTGGCGATGAGGTTCGCAACCCATCACACCGCGTCTCCCGCGGAGCGAAAAGAGAAGGATGGAGTGCCGCATCAGTAAAAGTGTGACAGTCCATTCTTTCTGCCTACCCTTTCGGGAAGACGGCGTGATGGTTAGTTAGTTAGTTAGTTAGTTTTTAAGTACACGTTTGAGAGCTATTAAAGGGAAAAGGGCTAAAACATTATATTAAAACAAAATATGAACAAATTCGATAGTCATATCTATTATAATTTTAAAATTCACGAAGCGGCATTTATTATCATTTTTAACTACACGTTTGAGAACTATTGAAGGTTTATGGGTAAAACACATTGGAATAGAATATAAGCAAATTCGTTACAGTTATTTCTGTTCGAAATATAAAATTTGAGAGTTTCCGAAGGTATAAGACTAAAAGATAAAAAAAAACAGAATATAAAGAGATTCAATACAGTTATTTCTGTTCGAATTTTAAAATTTACGAAGCGGTATTTATTATCATTTTTAAGTACACGTTTGAGAGCTATTGAAGGTATAAGGGTCTACCTACAATAGCGGCAGGTGCAAGGTGTGACACAGATTTTTGAGAAGGGTTATCGAAGAAAGATTTTTTATGGTATTGCTATGCACAAGTATCACATATTGGTATACCAAACTTATTTAAAATAATTTATATTCATCATTTTTAAAGCAAATATAGAAAGAAATCCAATTTATATTGAAAAAAAGTATTTTTACGCCCATAATAAAATAGTCAAATAATAAATTTGAAAAATAATATTTTATGCAACCCTGTGGTTGGTTCAACAAAAAAATTATAAACTGGTGTACAAATAAAGTACGCGTTATAAAATAAGTGTTATAAATTATTTTTAATAATGCCTCACCACAAATGAAGTGCTTCATACGAAAGTATAAATAAAAACATTTCGAAAATATTTGAACGATGTTAAAAATATCTAGAAAAAAAAATCATTGTATTTTTTCGAAAATTGTAGTGAATTTTGGATAATGAAAATTAACTAACTAACTAACCATCACGCCGTCTCGGTAGGCAGAAAGAATAGACTGTCACACTTTAACCGATGCGGCACTCCATCCTTCTCTTTTCGCCCCGCGGGAGACGCGGTGTGATGGGTCGCGAACCTCATCGCCACCAATAGGCATCTCCCGCGCACACTTCGATCGTCCAACATACACAAATAAATCTAAAACAAATAATATAAAATACAATGAAATAAAATAAAATAACAAAACAAAAATAATTTAACACAAAATGGTATTTTTAGATGGTGCACATATTGTCTATTTAATTTATGTTACACTTATTCACCGTTTTTTTTTTAATTAGCAGTTATTAGGCACTTAATGTTTAATTAATTTAAAATTATCAATGGGTTAACAAATATACACGTATATTGAGTAAACTGAGTTTTTTTAGATACACACTTTTGTATGAAATCACTTTATGAAAACCAATTTCGCCATAAATATATTGTAATTCCCTAAAGAAGCACTATCAACAGCGAAACTACTCGTAGTTAGCTATATTAATTTTCATTGGCTAATTTATTTTTTTACGATAAAAAGTTTTAAACCCAATATGAAAATCATCTCCAATTAACCTGCAACAATTATAAGTGGCAATCAAATTTTTGGTTATACCAGATGAAAGTAGAATTGTAATAATGAACGCTATATACGCCGGAAGATTTATGTTTCTTTTATTTGATAAAATAATTTTCAATATAATAGACAAATGGCTTCTTAACGGTAGACCCTGGCTTTTGAACTCTATCGAGAGTTCCTACGAATTTAACCGTCGCGTTGCCATGTGGTCAATTGAGTTTCCACTGCCAATTTAGAGTTGATTTTCTTAAAACCTATGGACCCTAATATTATAAAAAAATTGTAATCCTCCATTGAAGTGTTCTCAATATTTCGTAATAAAAAAAAAGCAAAAAATTACTTCCTTCATCCCAAAAAAAAATATTTTCTAAGACTGCCCTCACCTTCATTCGTGTTAAGGTAAAATTTGTTTTGCTAATATTTACAACTTTATCAAAAGTGACAAATACTTACTCGCTGTTTTGAACGTATTATAAAATATATGTTTGGCCTTTTCATAGGTACGTTATAATACCGACTGTGGACGGAAACGCAGCACGCAACTTAATAATATCAGAACTGTGAAAATATTAACACTTTACCAAAAGGGACAAATATTAATACGTACTCGTTGTCTTGAACGTACTATACATTTTGCCTAGGTGCCTTTATCATACGTAAAATCTCGTAAAGTCTCGCCCCGCCGGCCGCGGCGCGGCGCGGCGGAGCGAGACAAGTTTATACTTGGTGCCAGTTGCTCGTATGCTGTGACGCATTCCATATCAGAAATCGCATGGTTCCAGAAAAAAATTAATAATGATATGTTTTTCAAATAATCCATGTATGTTATAGATATCGATCTATTCCTAATGAAATTCCCTACAAGATGACATAAATTAAATTTTGATTCATCGAGTCATATGCTTGATATTTAGATAAAGTTAGCGGTAAACTGAATTGACCACATGGGAGCGAGCGTTTTGTTTTGAACACGGTACGTTAAGGGTTAAATAAGATTGATTTTGTTGTCATATTTGTGGGATGTCCTTGATTTCGTACTCAATTTATAACATATCCATTCTACGTTCAAACGTTTAACGATATTGTTTTTATATGTAAGTAGTTACGAAAGTGTTATGGGAAACATTCCTAAAATATAAGATATTTATCAAATTACACAAAAAAATAAAGTTACAATACTGAAAGGTTTATCATAGTGAGAGCGACTTTAAATTGACAAAACCGGAGCTTTTAGTGGAAAATAACGCTGTTATAAACGAATACCGCTTAACCTTATTATGCTACCCGTAATTGAATAATTTCATCAACTTGTCGCAAGGATAACGGTTAAATTACAACAGATAATTATATTCAAAAAAAACATGCTGTTACGAAAGTTAAAATACATTTACAACGAGCTTCGTCAATTATTATGAACCGTATGAATATCGATGAATATTTTATATTATAAACTGATTATTTCGCAATTTCCCCGGGGGTGAGCAGTTAGAATGAACCAACACTTCATAACTTCTTTCATGACATAGTTCTTTCGCATCCTTAAGATTCATTCTTAATGTCATGCACGCACGTCTTTTTTCCGATTTATCACGTGGCCGACGTTGAAACTAGTTTTGATTTGATCATGCCGATGGTAACGCTAAATAATCACAACACTTAAACATGTACAATATATTAATTAGTCCAGTAAAAACAATAATGATAAACATTCACAGTGTCAATAGTTAAGTTTATCAAAACAATTAATACGAATGAAAACGTTTTAAATATGTATCTTTGTAATATCACCGAGGAAGGACCGGTTGTCCGAAACATGTTTGATATGTAATAATTTTTTTTAAGTTTATACAAAGTACCTACATATTATATAAAAAAAGAAAAAGACAAATAAAACATCTACAACACAAAGTATGGTGAACATAGAAGAAAAACGTATGTAGAAGTAATATTATATTTTATGATAATAATATGTTCGCCTATTTAAAAATCAAAATTCTAGAAAAAAATGTGTTCATTCATATTAATTATTAAACATAGAGTTTACACATCATTGTCCAAATAAAAAAATACTTATCAAAATACTAAACACAGTCATTTGAAGAATCATAATATCTGTTATATTAAATATTGATGAAAACGTCAATTTTCCAAAAGTTTTATTGTAGTTTGTGGATTTAAATGTTTCGCATCACTGGGATATTATAAAAAAAACTAAACTGATTCCATTTTCAATACTATATATTTATAAAACTATGTATACTTTGATTGAATTTATTCTTGGCATTGTTATTTCCTCAATCATTACACTATTATAACTATATTATTATTCTCGTACTATAATAATATGTTTTAAACATATATAATAATGTTTTTTTTTTTAATGTATGAAAACAAAATAAATACTTTAAATTGCTTAAATGTTCATGTTCAACCATTGATTATTTTTACTTGGAAGATTATTTGGAAGATAAAATTCTGTTATTGTAATCAGCATGATTTGGTCAACCCCTCGCGCCCATATCTCATGTACGATGGTAGCGGTTTCGGGAGGGTTATAAATACCCTTTCAGTGAAAAGTGCAGAAAACCTCCATCCTAGCCTTATTACGAGAACTCATTCAGTGATTAATAATGTAAATCAACCCTTGCCTGTGGGGAAAAGACATTATAAGGGTTCACGTTAAAGAAGATTACAATTTTAAATGTAAAAAAAGTAACTCTAAACTGCAATTATAATATTATATAATATTGACGAAAATGTCCGTTTTCTAGAAGTTTATTTACATAATTTAATAAAAAATATATGCAAGGGACAGGTATCGTATAATCAGGTTAGTATATAATGCCAAGGCTACCCATGTCACTTTAATAAAATAAAATAAACTTAAAAAACGACATTTCAACCATTTATAAATTTAAGGCGTTAACACTGTGTCCAGTTTTTTTTTCTCGATATGTAAATCGTTCTCCCGATCGAGTTATATATCATTCTCATGATGATGAAGATGAGAAGCCTTCGAAACATGTCTAGAAAAATAAATTCAAAAGTGGAAAAAACAGGTTTTTATTTTTTTTTTGTAATAATCTTAGATACAGAGTTTTATTCATTGTTTTATTAACATTAAATTAATTGAAGATTTGTTGTAGTCACCGAGGAAAACGTGGCACGATCAAATAAATCAAATATTGAATGTCGGCCATGTGAGAAGTCAGAGAAATCGACGCGCGTGCATGACACGATGTATGAATGTTGAGGAAACAAGAGAAATATGTCAGAAAAGAAAAGTGTGGCAGTTCATTCTTTCTGTCTACCCCTTCGTGGAGACGGCGTGATGGTTAGTTAGTTTAGTTTGTTGTTGTTGTTGTTGTGGGAATAATTAAAACAACTAAACAGTTTTATGCAAGTACGCTAAAAGTTACTGTTTTATTTTATTTAAAATACGCTTAATTTAAAAAAGGGTAGACGTTAACACTTAAGGGACTATAGGGATAATATTTTATCAAGGAAGTTATTTTCCATACTGTGATCATGTTTAACCCTTTTCTGTAGAGATTTTCATGAAAATGTAAAATATTTTGGACGTGTAAAACCTCGGCGAAGAATTTGCGTGTCGCTTACTGGATTCCTTGGATTACAGAGATGACCCTTTGAAAGTTTTCAGCTCGTGCAAAATTATCATAATATATCCTTCATGAAAATCTCAATTTCAACATAAAGCTTAGCCAACATTATTCCTATTTGTTCATATCCGTCAACAAAATCTTGATATTATGAAAACTATGTAATAACAAAATAAACATAGGTTCGCTTTTGAACTGTATTATTATCTATGCTAAAACGTATATCATCTATGCTAAAACTTTAATATGATGGAAATTGGGTTGGGGACTTGGGTTCGAGCCTGGACACAACCAGATTTCTTCTTCATTATAAAGAGCTATTTTCTGTTCATATTGAAGATTAAATAACTAACTAACTAACCATCACACCATCTCCCAAGAGGGATAGGCAGAAAAAATGGACAGCCACACTGCTCTGTCCTGACATACTTCTCTCGTTTCCTCTACATTCATATGTACTCGTATGTGTGTATGTGTATTTTCTTCCTCACTTGTATTCATTCTATGTGCCAAAACCATACATAAGAACTACTTAATACTTTTTGTGTGATATATAATAATTACTAAATTAAGACCAACATGACTTTTCCACTTTTACCAATATGAGCATGCTGTTATTAGTAATTTTGACCTTTTTCTTCACTAAATTCAAAAATAGTAAACGGAAGCAAATTGTTAAATTTCTGAAAATTTTCAGTTTCACCACAGATTAACATTCTGTCACTAAAACATTATTCTGCTGGCATTCCATAAAAAAGGTTTAAGGAGATTTATGTAGATGAAAATGAGAATGTTGTTTTTGGGAAAAAAAGGTGTTGCGGGAAAAGGGAAAAACAAAGAATTCCTCATGAGTCGTACCGCATACATTTTTTGTGTTTCTATTTAATCACAGAAATCCAAAAGAAATATTATTTTTTTAAATTATTATGAATTGTAAATTATTTTGAATAAAATAATACTTTGTATAAACTTTAAATGTCTAACCACAAAATAAGTGCTTCATATGAAAATCTAATATTTTCTTTCTTCATATTTATAATACTTGTATACAATATATCAATTATGATCAATCTTGTAAAATTATCGTAGAAGGCCGGGCATTATCATATTAAAATATTTTTTTATATACGAATACATATTATAAATTGGAATTTGAAACACAGTACTGTTTATTTTCTACTATAGATTATTTATAAAATAATAATAAAAATGTTTATAAAACAATAATAAAAATATTAAAACAAGAAAACGTTTTGGAGATGACCTCCATCTTCAACGATAAAACTGTTCTGCCGATGATGAAGGTGTAAGCCTTCGAAACATATCGAGAAAAATAAACTCAAAATGGAAAAAACAGTGTTTTAATTCATAAAAATTTGTCATTATGGAATTCCACAGTGTTAACGCCTTTAGTTTATCTAAAAAAATATATTATAGATGATGTAATCAACACTGACAGTGAACAATTTTAATAGTTAAGACTCAGTATAAATTGAATTTTGTAAAACTATTGGTTTAAAATGAATTTTGTTCGAATTGCTTTGAAAGTTCGCATTTCTAATTGAATGATTTTTCATTTATCCTTTATTTGCTAGTACAATAGTTTAATACTATAATATAAACTTTCGGTCCAACACCATTTTGTGCTATCATATAATTTTTTTGTGAATACGTATTTTTTTGCGATGCTACTTACTTCATCCCATTCCTTTCAACTATACAATTTGATTAGTTTTAAAATTAATGAAGGAATAAAATCGTAAACAATTTATCAAGCATTGATTTTACATAAATTATTATATCAAAACAAAGCTGTAACGAATGCAAGCGGTACCAATATTCACGTTTTAAAACATTCTCCACTCTCTAATTTATGAGATCTGCGTAACCGATAAAAAGCAAACAGTTTTCGGTCCAGCAGACTCCGAATTCAGTGGAGATCTAATTCGTTTAATCCGAACGCCAGGTGCTCCGCTGGTGATGGATTGTTACGACTTGTTTTGGTCGGCAGGCCACTACTCACGCAGATACGGTTCGGTTTATGGCCATCGTAGATTTTATCTTTGCTTAATGCTCGATTGGATCCACACCACTTCCACCCTACGGATGAGGGGTTAACAGCAATAAAATTAAAATAACCCATACGAGATCATAATCAGCATAAAACGATTAACAAAAAAAAATAAAGTCTATCTAATAAATGATAATATTATTTCATTATTTCTTCTTATTTCAATCTTGGGTATGCGAGTATCTTCGCGTTTCCCTTTCAACTTAACAATTCTGAAACTGCAACGATCCCTATACCCTCAACAAGAACCATCCCACGATCAAAATAAATGTAAAAAACTACGTAAATATACTATATACGAATATTTGAGTGAAAGTTTTTTCTTTTTGAACCTGTCACTATTTTTCAATACATTTAAAGAAATTGTATGGGCATTTTTATACTATGATACAAAAAAAACTTATGTGTAGAAGAAGCGAAGCATGAAACTGGCAAAAAATGATAACCGTACAAGAAATGCAGTAAGAATGATATCTTTTAGACGAATGTGTGTAAAATCGAATGAACATATAAGAAGTGAATTCGTTGCGAATAAAAGTTTTATACAGAAATTAATGAAAGGGTCAATAAGAGTGTTTGGACACATGAAAAAAATTAATGAAGAAAGAATGGCAAAAAGGTTTATGTCGACGATGTAAATGGAACTAGAAGTAGAGGAAGACCGAGGAAAACGTAGCACGATCAAATAAATCCAATATTGAATGTCGGCCACATGATAGGTCGGAGTAATCGACTTGCGTGCATGACACGATGTATGAATTTTGTTAATGTAGAGTTATTTTTAATTAATTTAATTAAACTTTGGCGTTTGAGAACTAATAGTTGATATTTAATATTTATATTGAGTTTTATTTAATTTTTATATAACAAACTAAACTAACTAACTAACCATCACGCCGTCTCCCCGAAAGGGTAGGCAGAAAGAATGAACTGTCAAACTTTTACTGATGCGGCACTCCATCCTTCTCTATTCGCTCCGCGGGAGACGCGGTAGGCATCTCCCGCGCACACTTCGATCGTCCGACACCCACAAAATAAAATATATACTTGTATACATTATATAACAATATACTTGTATACATTATTTTTCAAACAAATTAAATGTAATTTAACTCAATTATACTAATATATCTTTCTGGAATATACGAATTTTTAATTTACAAAACAAAATGTATATTAATTGAGAATAAAAAATGTGAATTAAGTTTATTGTTTAACTATATACAATTATATATATTGCAACCCTCTTTGAGAGTAAATAGTGATCGTCTGCATATATATATAAAAATATTGTTATGTATATTCTAGGATGTATATAAAATAAAATAATGTAAATTAGTTTCAGTAAACGTGGAACACATATTTAAGTAATGATTTGCATTTCTTCTTCTTGAATGTTTTTTGTAGAATTTTAATCGCTTACCTACATTGCAACAACTCTTCCCTTACTTCTTGTATCCCGTTAGCATTGAAACACGAATAACCTGAATTTACGAAGATCACATCTTTTGGCGACAATCATAAATACCGTAATTAAATGGCTCTAACACATTTACATAAGAACTCATTTAATTGAACACTGTAGTACGCATTTATGTATTGTATATAAATATATATAATACAACATCTGAAATTTTTTTTTCTCCATATTTTGTGCAAAGCTTACGAAAGATTCATGATTTTTGTAATAATAGCTTACTAACAGAGCGGATGGACCGTCATACTGGTCTATCCTGACATAACTCTCGTGCCCCTTCTTCATTCACACACAGCATCATGCACGCTCGTCGATTGTTCCGACTTCGAACATGGCCGCTTTTTAGTAATTTATTAATTTAGTCATGCCATGCCTGTCTGGGCCTTCCTTGACTTTATTTTTCATTCACACTAGTTGTATATATCTTTTTATCCATTCTTCCCTCATCCATTTGTTCCATATGTCCAAAACAATTTAGTGATCCGTTCTTAATTTTATTTACGTCGCATTCATCTGCCTTACATTCCTTTCTTACTTCTTCCTTTATTATTCTATCATACATTGTTTTTCCGCACATTCTTAGTGATCTCAATTTTCATCTCTCTTCTGCCAACTTCATGCTTTACTTCGACGCATAAGGGTCTATTGTGCACTGTCATATATGTTTCAGTCGATATATTTTTATTTGGATATTGAATGCACCATTAATTTTGATTCCAGCTTCAACCATTCTTTTGATTATTCCTCCAATTTTCCGTCTCTTGTGATAAAAATAATAAATTATTATGATATAATCAATATATGACAACGTGCTAAATGTGGTTAAATACTCGTATAAAATAGTTTATAATAATGTGATCTTAAATAATGTTTTTAGTCATAAGACACTGACAAAGATTTTTACTTTGTACTTTGACATTTTTCCTGCAAAAACGGTAGAAAGATTATTAACACGTGTAACTTGGACGAGTTTCTACGACAAGTTTAAAAATTAATTCAAAAATGTCTCAGGTGTTAGATTGTACAAAAAAAGTTTTCAAAAACTACCGAGAAATTTGCGTAATGCGAATTGCCCCCAAAAGACTTGTCATAAGTACTTAACATCTTCTTTATGCTGCTTTTTTGTTTTAATATACTCAAAGTGATAAATTTCTCAAAAAAGAAATGAATAAAGCCTTTTTTTTAATGAAAACACTTTTTCCACATTCTTTGTTTTTCCAGTTTATTTTTCTCGGTTTTACAATTTCTTCAGCAGGAAACAATATGAACTGATTTTTATCTTACTAACGATGATGAAGGTAGAAAACAAAAATAAACTCAAAGATAAAACTATCCCATAATGATATATCTGGAAGCAAAAACAGACACTGTCAGAACCAGACATCTCTTAAAAGTAGCAGAAATGAGAACATTACGACTTATTGTGGGGAAAACCCTTAGAAGAAATTCGCAAATCCTGTAAAATTGAAGACATAGTGAGATGGAGTAGACAGAGAAGACGATTCTGGAGGGACCAAATCGACAGAATGGATCCAGCAAGAATTCTTAAGATCGTGATGCACGAGATTCCAGAGGGCCGTCGACAGGACGACCACCAAAGAAATGGAGAGAAGGCTGGTTGTCTTCATCGCAGGAAGAAAGTTGATATTCAGCATGAACAGATCGCAAGATCTACAATCAGAAGAAGAAGATAAAACAGTTTTTCAATTCATAAAAAATCTCGTCATTATGAAACTCTACAGTGTTATAAAATAAAATTAAAAACTGTATAAAAAAAGTTCATAAAAAATCGATGGCAGTTAAGTGTAATATCGTATAAAAAATATATAAAAAGTAATATAAGTTGAGTAGTCGGTATCTGAATATTTTAGAATTGAAGACAAAATGTTCGACGTTGTGGACCACCTAGATATACTCGTAGAATCCTTGTCTTGTTGAGAGGCAGGAAACGGCAGTAGTCACAAGTAGGATAGTAATTGTCTTATGATTATCAGGAGATAAGACGCACTAGTTATAGCCAAGTTTGTCGACGGTCTAGAGTTCTAAAAATGATTACTTATGAGTAAAATTATTTACAACTTGAATTTAATTATTTTTATATGTGAGATGTACAAACATCACCAGAGTCTACATAAAATGTCTACTAACGCGATGATATCGTTGTGATCGTATAAAAAAAATATATAAAAAGTAACTTACTAACTAACCATCACGCCGTCTCCTCGGAAACGCGACGGAGAGTCATGTTTTCTTTAGTAAACCAAACATTTGAACAATCATTTTTTTTTAACAATATATTGCCAATTTTTCTGCATCAAGATGATGAGATTTTTTTAGACATACGTGCATGTTGGTACCAGCAGTTTTGAGTTTTCAGCTGCCGGAAGCGATGTTCAGTAATTCTACGACCTTCATGTCGAAGGGTAATTATGCTTATTTTGCTATACAACGATCGAACATTGAGTTTCACACTGCAGCGTCCATACAAAATGTGCCACAGTCGAATTTATCATATTTCAAATCTGAATCTGTAAAATCGACGCGATTACATGACGAGCTTTGTTGATGTCGATTAGTCTAGAAGAAAAGAATAAGGATATCCGAGTGTGGCAGTCTATCCTCTCTGTTGTATTATTTCTAAATCAAATAATGTTTTAACAAATGATTTCTAAACGATTTTAAATCAAATTGTAATATGCATATAATTTATACATGGTATGTATTACAGTTATGTGTTCAATGATTAAAAACGTGTTTTGTAGAAGTTTTAGTATATTTTATAGAGTGAGAAATTCCACCTTGCTAGGGTATTATCAAATGTTTCACTTACAAACTTAGAAAACAGATGTTTTCATCAAAATTATACATTTTGTAGAGAGTTTTATAACATTGTTCCAGAAACAATAAGTATCTGTGTGATAACTTTAGTCTAAAAAATGTTATTGGTTTTAAGAAAACGGATTGATTTTTCTATGTTTAAAAGGAGTTTCTACGAAAACTTGTTAGTCACATTAAGTCGTATCACGTTTAAAATTGTTGATTATTATTTTTAAATGTATTCTCCGAGCAATGTATGACAATGTTACGGTCTTTCTCATTGTAGAATACTTCAATTCAAAAGGCAGGTGCAGTGAAGTAATTCGAGACATTGAAAAACATACTTAGTGAGTCTGGCCACTATAGGACGCTAATTAAATCTACATAAATTTGTACAAGGCGTCTGATACAGATTTCGGCGATACTTCGCATTATGCGGGCTAAATAGCATCCAGACATCGCAGTATCAGGGTTCCCACCTGTTCGCCGTGCCACGAATTCGTAATAAGCGGGCGGTGATTATACTTCCACCCAGAAAAAGTATCCTTTAAAAAAAGTATTTTTACGATATTTCATATTTTTATACGTTGAATCATATATATGCAAATTTTATATACATCATTAATGCAGTATATATCGCGAATACCAATGAGAAATTTTCTTGTTTGTTTTTATAATACAATATATATACAATATGTCGACCTTCGTGGCAGAGTGGTAAGAGCTCTGACTTCCATACCGGAGGTCCCGGGTTCGATTCCCGGCGATGGCAGTGTGATTGTCACACTGTCATTGGTCTGGTGTAGAATTCACGTGACAATAAAATGGCGATAGATTGGCTACCTATCACATGTCATGAGAATCAATATAATAGCTAAAAATAAATTGTATACAGTAATTGGGTTCAAACGACCTGTTGTATACAAGAAAAAATATATATATATATATACATGTACTTACAAAATACTAACTAACTAACTAACTTAAGTAACTGCGTACTAAACATAAATAAGTATTTTATTTTATAATATAACATAAAATCCAAGAATATAAAGCATCTAAATGCATCGTGGCACAATCAAATGAATCAAATATTAAATATTGGCAACGTGAAGAGTCAGTTATCGCGTGCGTGCATGACAATATGTACGAATTATGAAGAATGAGAGAAATATGTCAGGAACAGTGTGACAGTCTATTAGTTCTGCGTACTAAATCGAAGAGATGGTTTGATGGTTAGTTAGTTATGAATATTTTTTCATAATATTATTTTGCGAAACACAAATCAAACCCCCGTATAAACCAATAACCCACGAAATCACTTTTCTTACAATTTTACCATCAGACGTAAGACGAATGGCCACAAGATATGAACCTCCGCAAGCAAAAAATATCCAAGACCAAGCGGTCATATTGAAGATTGATTTTTTATGAATTAAATACCGTTTTTTCCATTTTTGAGTTTGTTTTTCTCGACATGTTTCGAAGGCTTACACCTTCATCATCTGGAAAACGATATAAAACATGTCGAGAAAAATAAACTCAAAAGTGGAAAAACAGTGTTTTAATTCATAAAAATTCGTCATTTTGGAATTCCACAGTGCTAACGCCTTAAGTTTATCGAAAATTGAAGAAAGAAAAAATAATAAATAATAGCATAGGTTTAAATCCTTGATGTCTTTTGTTAAAAGAGGATGAAGTGATGCTTGGAGTTGGCAGAAGAAGGAGGAAAATAGGATATGCCCAGAAATTATTTCACTTAGAAGAATGTGTGGAAAAATAATACCTAATGATGAAGTAAAGGAATATAACGCGAATTAATCCGTCCTAAATAAAATTAAAAAATGATCACTAACTTGGTTTTGACATATGAAAAGAATGGATGAGGGAAGAATGGTAAAAAAGTGTGATTATAAAAATAGTCGAGGAAGGCCATGCCAAACACATGGCATGACCGAAACAGGAATAATTGACGAGCGTGCGTATCACGATGTTAGAATGTAGAAGAGGCGCGAAAGTTATGCAAGGATAGAACAGTGTGGCGGTTCATCCTCTCTGTCTCTCCTTCTGGAGAAACAGCGTGATGGTTAGTTAGATAGTTATAAAGCAAAGGATTCAGAACGTTCTTAAAAATACGAGTATACATTTCAATGCTAAACGATGATATTGGGTGACATTAAAAAACCGCATTGCCTGTGGAGTATGGATGGTATTCTTAAAGAGATACGTTTTAAGATAAAATCTCCATCGATGCATTGACTTTGTATGTGATGGGATGGTCTTGCCGTTTCGACTTTCGGGCCTGCAATGCCGTTTCGATCACGGAAGCGGCCATACTTATGGAATTTGGTTTTTATTCATAAATATATAACTTTGTTACAAATTTACTGACGAATATCTTATGATATTATTTAAAATAAATTACATAACATTAATATTCACAAAAAGGAAATAATCTTATGGTAAATGAAAGGTAAAAATGAAGAGGTAAGATTGGTAAAGAAAATATAAGAATCAAACATTACACGTCGGCCAGGTGAGAAATCGACGTGCCTGTATGACACAATGTATGAATGTAGAGGAATCGTGATAATTATTATTATTATTATTATTCTGATGACTTATATTTTAAGTGCGACGTTTTGTAAAATCAATTACTCCAAGGGCGCACTAGGAATTGACTGACCGAACAGTGCAGTCTTTAGAAGTTTCTTAAATTTAACGTCACTATCCTCATACTTAATACTAACATGGAGGCTATTCCACGCCAACGGCCCCGCAACGCTGAAAGCACGATCATAGAAACTTGCTTTATTGGCTCTGACTGGAATTATTGTGTTTTTGTATGTCAGGATAGAACAATTTAATATTGCCTACCACTTTGGGGACACGGCGTGATAATTAGTTAGTTTAAAAAAAACGTGTTATGTTATTTAAAGTTACTATTTTATATTAAACAACATTACAACGTATTCCAAAAAAAAAAAAATTCGCCGTCAGATTATGTAGACAAATTTACACGCTAATCGCGATTGATTTACATTGCTATGTTAAATAAATAGTATGAATGATTATTTTAGATTGATATAATTTTTAACCACCCTATACTGTCCTCAAAGCGCAGAAGCGCGCTACCAGAATTACGGATATTCAAATGCAGGCAGATCCGATAATGCCAGAATATTCTTAACTGGAGGTTTTTAATCGCCATACTCGAGTACAGACCGTCTGGTTCATTTGCATACGGCGCCCATTTCAATGCAGCCGCCCGGTATACAACGGGATTTTATAATACAGTATCCCTATTATGTACTCGTATGTATGGCTTCCGATTACAGCATTAATAATACCTAATATTCCAATTATTTTGACTTTTTACCCTCTTAGACGAATCTGTGATAAATCTTTATATGTTAGAGTGTCAAATGCAAATATATTCTTCTTCTTTTCCGCCTATTTCCGTCCACTCCTGGACAAAGGCCTCCTCCATCCGCTTCCATGTGACTCTGTCTTGTGCCGACTGCATCCAGGTTATTCCGGCATGTCTGTTCAGATCATCTTTCCACCGTAGTTGCGGTCGCCCTGCACTTCTCTTTGCCATCCACGGTCTCCAAGTCAGCAGTCTTCTTGTTCATTTTTCGTCTGATCTTCTGGCTTTGTGACCCGCCCATTGCCATTTAGGAGTTGCCACCCGGTGGATGATGTCAATGACCTTTGTTTTTTCTCTCACCGTATCGTTTCTGACTCTTCTGTCTCTTTGGCTTATTCCTAACATGGCTCTTTCTATGGCTCTTTGGGTCACTCGTAGTTTCTCGGCAAATATAATAAGTGAAAAGTGTTATGAACAAAATAATGAAAGGGTCATATTTTGGACACATGGAAATAATTATTGAAGTCAGAATGGTGAAGAAAGTATACGTAAACGACGTGAACGGAGCTAGAAACAGAGGAAGGACGAGGAAAACGTGGCACGATCAAATCAAACTAATATTAAATGTTAAGGAGTCGGAGAAATCGAAGTGCGTGGATGACCGTACGAATGTATATTAAGCAAAATAAGTATGTCAGAACAGATCAATGTGACGGTCCATTCATTCTGCCTACCCCTCCGGCAGAGGGGCTGATGGTTAGTTAGTAAACCATTGTTTTTTTTGTTTTTTTTTTATTATTACTTGTTATCGTCTCTATGATGTATCAATGTTTTTGTTTATATAATATTTTCTAAAATAATATTTGCCTTCACTTTGTGTGGATATTTATATTTTAATAATAATACTATAAAAACTCATGTAAATACGAGCATATCGACTAAATCAAAGATGATAGCATATAATACAGTCTTGGTGTCAACTTTTATAAGTGGAAATGAAGCTTAGAGCTGCCAAAAGAAGCATAATAGTAAATGTAGAAATATGATAATCGAATTGTTTTACTGAAATCTCTTGGTTGAAGTTCATTTAAAAAAAAATTCACTGTTGTTTTTAAATAACATAATAACTTCTTCTTTTATCTTTTTTTAGACAGCGACAGATTTCGTCAGGCCTGCTGGCATCACCATCATCGACTAGTCTGTCGATGCAAGCGAGCCTGGCGAAAATAGTCGCTGTCGAAGACAAAAGTTAAAGAAAGTATTCAAAAAACATCGTTTTATTTAATTATTACGTTGTATATAAATATGACCCAGAATAATAATATGAATCAGTGAAAATACTGTGATATGAATGGATAAAAAAATAGATGATGAATTTGAAAGAGGATAGTTTAGTACAATGACGATAATTCTATATGAAACTGTATAAATTAACGTAATAAATTCCCATTTATGGATTCCATTGTGTTAGACATAATATCCCAAATATCTGTAAGTATCAAACGCACCCTTAAATTCAAAACAAACGTTTCATAATTTAATATGGTTAAGGAAAGCAACACAACCCATTCCGGTGACAAAGTTCCTACTCCCCACCCCGAGGCTTTTCAAGATCTGAGGCTGATATCTAAAGACGAATTTTCCTAACAAAATAATACTAATATAAGGGTAAATTCACCCTGCAGAGAGCTCCCTTTAAATTGTTAATTACATTCTCCACTGGCTCAGTCAAGTTGTCGAGATGATATTTTGAAATACGGTGACATATTTTAGGATAAAGTGACATATTTTTTAATAATATCATTTTGGTTTATATCTAGTTGATTCATTAAAAGTAATACATATTATAAATAACTCTCGTTCAAAAAAATTAATAAGACAATAATTTTGGCGAATAATAATTTGTAATTAAAACGAACATTGATATCTCGATGCAAGAACTCTCCTACCCCAAAATACTATATGTAATTTAATATGAACATATTTCTTTGTGATTTTTAAAATATGTTAGTGATCGATATCCCTAGCATCGCTGACCATGTGTGTTGTGTATGTTGTCAAAATGGGTCTCAAAAATCACAAAGTTTTGTTTATGATTTCTTAAACAATGATCTAAATCTCCGTATTAAATTATCAATACTATAAAAGCGCCTGTTGCAAAGAAGCTTAATTTTTTTTAAAGAAAATGACATGTTTCGCCTTGCTAAGCCAGTTTTTGTATGTTTTCAATCGTTGTTTAATAATGTTTTGAACGAGAATAAACCATCACTATATATAAGATTTAAATAACGTTTTCTGATTTAAACGGTACTTGATATCGTTGAAGCAAATTTGTAAAAATCACTGGTAATATAACCATACCGTAAATGATTCAATCTTATTCGTCAAGTCAAAAATGTTTTGTGCCCATTTTGCGTTTTTTTATTATTATTTATTTACAGAATAAGCTTCGTTCACTAAGTTATCCAATATAATATTCGCATATATAATTTTCAAAATTGAGAAATACGTTTTCACAGTAGTTATTTTATTGGATTCCCGGATTTTTTCTATACGTATAAAACAGAACTTACGTCTGTTTGTAGCTATAATGATCTGATCGACAGAGCTCCATTTAGTTATTTGCAAAACATGGAGGATTCAGACGCATACAGGCAAGTATGCAATTATATGCATCGATACGGCCAGAGGAATATCTGCAGCTGCGGCTATCAGAGTTCCAGGGCCCTAATCAAGATTGGCCACGTAGGGCAGATTAAAAAAGGCAAAAACGTGTTTTCGATCCACGTTCGCCCTCAATCAATGCAGCGGATGTGATGACGGGATAAAATCTTTCTGCCATATGGCGCGGGAACAGGTAGAAATGAAATTGGATATCTATTATAATAATACCAAATTTTTACACGATTTTGTTTAGAGAACTATCTGTCTAGGGATCGAATTCTGTGAAACAAAAAATTTGTGCATTTTAAAATTAGTCATATTTTATTTTATAGCATATTACTAGTAATATTAAACAATTATGACATTAAACAGATGCAAACGTGCGTTTTCGTTAAGTTTCATTATATTATACGGGTGTGATGTGTTTTAAAATTACTTGACATTATTAATAATATTTGACAAAGTTCCAAACGATAAGATGTATATAACATTTCATCGATATAAAATTCGTAATATGAAGTTTTATATCTTAGTTATTTTTTTATAAAAAAGGCATTAAAACACTAGGAAGTTAATATGTATTCAGACCCTTTTGACATGAACCTTTCACAAAAAAATAGCGCTTTGAAAAACATAATGTAATGTTATATTTGTATCATGGTTTCGTTTCATCATTCAAATTTAAAAATTGAAGTATGTATTGAAACGATTACACAAAGATGCCTCCATCCTGCTTATCTCGTTGAGAAGATTACGGGATTAAAAGTAATAAATCATAAGGGTGCTTGAGTTTTAGGGAAGAACACTTAGCACGTCGTCGAGTCTAAAAATATTCGACGAATTTTGCAACGCTCAAGTTTATGGAGAGCATTCGAGGAAAACATTATCGAAAAAATATCCATTTGGGGTCTAAGTCTCTCAAAGAAGACCGGAGTGGCTTCCCTCGCCACTGTTATCATTATTAGATATTATCTTTATTGCTAGCCGGAATTTTATAGGCTTGAGCTGTACCGAAGGGCGGCGAAAGGCAAATTAGAAAATGTTCTCAGGGTATCGAGCCTGCAGAGGATACTTCACTAATACAAAATATTTTTAAAAAAATACGCAAAACTTTGGAGATGTAATGCGTGCATGTATAAATTCGCATTAAAGCTATGTTTTTATTTCAGAATTACATATTAAACTTCCAATATTATTTATAAAAGGAAACTTTCTTAGAAATTAATATTGATAATATTTTACATCTCTATGGTCAGTTACTTTTATTATTTTGAAGCCAGTTTATATGATTTTTTTAATAGACAATGATTGAAATTTAGTTTAATCACTTATTTCATTTTCGTAAAAAAAAATTCACTTATAAAATTTAAAACACTGTTATAATATCACAATTTCTTTTTATTCACTGAGAGTGTCGCGACAGCTGTTTCGCCAACCGATGTTGGCATCATCAGGTGTTACAATAAACTGGGTTATAAAATGAGTTTATTAAAACCCCTGATGATGCCAACTTCGGTTGGCGAAACAGCTGTCGCGACACTCTTAGTGAATAAAAATAAATTGTGATATTGAACCAGTGTTTTAAATTTTAACAGTAATAATGTGGAAGTATCCTAGTGTTTCGGCCAAAACAATAAAGTATTTAAAAAAAAATCATAACATATTACTTTTAAGGACTTAACACCAGCGTCAAGCCAGTGGTGACTAACGGTTATGAGTCATGGAGCACTTTCGAAGAACACCAAAGAATCTAATGGTTTGAGAATAGGATCTTAAGAATGATCTTGGGACCATGATCTAATGTTGCAGCGGGAACTTGGAGCCATAGGTGAAAACCAAGAGAATCGTACAATGACCCAGGAGCCCCTTATAATGAGCACAGTGAGAGCCGGTCACCTAGCATGGATTGATCCCGTATGCCAAGCCGGCGAGACTGGTGCAATTAAGACCATGTATGCTTCAAGACCATTTGAGGCCTCTCGAAAAGTCTAAAGAGGCCGCTGAACTCTCGAAGAAGCTTGCTAGGTTATGTGAAATGGACAGCTTGGAGCAAAAGGCGCAGAATCGAGCAGCTTGGAATAAAATCACTAGAAGGCTAAAACTTTTCAAGAGTTGAATGTGTCGTACAATGACCCAGGAGCCCCTTATAATGAGCACAGTGAGAGCCGGTCACCTAGCATGGATTGATCCCGTATGCCAAGCCGGCGAGACTGGTGCAATTAAGACCATGTATGCTTCAAGACCATGAAGGCCTCTCGAAAAGTCTAAAGAGGCCGCTGAACTCTCGAAGAAGCTTGCTAGGTTATGTGAAATGGACAGCTTGGAGCAAAAAGCGCAGAATCGAGCAGCTTGGAATAAAATCACTAGAAGGCTAAAACTTTTCAAGAGTTGAATGTGTACATAAACAGTTTATATCGTTCTTCCGATGATGAAGGTGTACTTTTGAAACATGTCGATTAAAAAAAATAAACTGAAAAGTTGAAAAAACAGTGTTTTAATTCATAAATGTATTTGAGGGTTATTATTATTCTGATGACTTGTATTTTAAGTGCGCCGTTTTGTAAAATCAATTACTACAAGGGCGCACTAGGAAATAACTGACCGAACAGTGCAGTCTTCAGAAGTTTCTTAAATTTCTGTATTATAATTTGTATAATGAATACGAATAAAAATTGACTGATTTCTATATTATTTTTTAAATAAATGCAATGTTTAAAAAAATTACATTTGAATGCCTTAGACATGTCACTCACATAAAAAAAATAAAAGGACACATGTACTCGTAAATAAGTTTTCCAAAACAATTAAGCAATAGCTGATGACGATAATTTACATTCGTGATTCCGTCGAATACCAGCCACACTGAGACAGAGATGGATGGCCGACATCCTCCAAGGCTTTAAAGGGTGGTGGTGGTGTAGGGTGTAGAGCTGGCGCTCGATGGGGAGGCAAGAGGTCAAAGCCCCTCAAGCTGCCTACAGAAATGGATGTACCGTTTCATTGTTTTGAACAAACTTATTAACTAACTAACAATCACATCGCGTCTCTAGAAGGACAGGCTAGGAGGATGGATCACCACGCTTGCTCGACGATATTTATCTCTTCCAACATCGATCGGTTTTTAGTAATGATTCATTCAACTGACGTTCAAACGTGCCATATTTTCCACAACTTATTTTTGCATCCACATATCTCCAAACCATATAAGCGATCCTTAATATTTTTTATATTACATTAGATGCATGACCTTACACTCCTTGCTTTTTAAATATTTTTTTCAAACGTAATTAAAATTCAATCAAACATTAAATTTGATAATGCCTTAGACGAGCGAAACATGTCATTCCTATAAATTATAATAAAACTTCTAAGAACAGACGTTTTCATTCATCAAAGTGTTTTCAAATCAAATCAGTTTATTATCTCAACAGACACTACAAGCAATATTAATGTTTAAGACATTTATTCAGTACAGGTAAAATATAATATACCTATATGTGTTCCAATGTCAATTTAAATAATTTCTTTGTTAACATTTTAAAGTTCATGCTGGAGTTGGATTGTTTTAAGAGCCTAATTACAGTAATTTGAAAGAACGGTCGATACGTAGAATATAAATTAAATAAACGCAAAATATCGGATCGTCCAGATGACATGTTAACCGTAAAAAAAATTGAACATTATATGTAATGTTATTTTTATATTGTTATTTTATTTTATATTATTTGTTTTAGATTTATTTTGTGGACGTTAGACAATCAAAAAATTTTCAGCATTTTAAATTAAAAAAAAATTAACTATTAGTTTTTGTTGAAGAATATATTATTTTTACAGTATTTACAAATTTCTTATGTCTGTATTTCTTAAAATGAAATTGAGTGTTAGGAATTCACCAATAAATTTAGTATTGTTTAACAATATATAACTGAGATTTTTTTATAAAATAATATTAATAGTGTGAATGTATATAGGTACACATGTGTTAGAGTATACGAGCTATTTTCGTATTTACGATACATAAAATGTACACATGTACCAGCCTACAATACTATCAGCAAAATATCTATACGACTTAGGGATTGGTGAGGAATGCGTGCCATGTGTGCTAAGCACGCCATGGATATATGGCTTTTTTTGTAGGCATGCCAAGGATTACGGTTTTAATCCCGCCTTTGATATTTGGCTCTTTTGGCAGACAGATGACCGCTCTTCGTGGAGCTAAGTGTCAAAACATCCCGCGAATGACTCTGAATTCATACGATAATGTTAATATTATTGCGACGGGATAGATAATTAATAAGAATGAAAACGTCTGTTATTAGAGGTTTTATTATATTGTATAGTAAAGACATGTTTTGCCTAGTATTATCGTGCATTATCAAATATGACGTTTGATAATGCCTTAGCTAAATAAATTATTTCCACAAAAATATTTAATATATTTAGAAAACAAACGTTTTCATTCGTTAATTAACATATATACAAACATATGTTTTCTAGAAGATTTATTATATTATTATATATACTAAGTGTATATTATTATAGTATATTATTATAATAATATGTTTTGCATATCTAAGGCAATATAAAATGACATTTAACATTTCATAACGGACGAAACATGTAATTCACATAGAATATAATAAGCCTTCTTAATAGAAAACAGACGTTTTCATTCGTATTAATTATTTAACATAAAGTTTTTTATTATTGTTCAAGAAACAATAAATAAAAACAGAAAAGATTTTTTTTAATTTTCTTAAAACTAATTAAATAATAATAACAATATGCTAATATTTAAAAAAGCCATTTTTGTGATGTTATCACCTCAAGGGTGCATTAAGACATGATCTAATCTTAAAGGCGCATTAAGTTTTTTTCGCGATCGGTTAGAAAGTAAGTTTCATAGTTTCATAAACAGGTGTCTCTATAAAAATACCATTCCCCATTTTCAGTAAATAAACTTCTGTGAGTTACAAAAACTGCAAAGCTTCATCTATTCTTACCATCACTAATCCAATTTTAAAATCCTTCCCTGGTTATTCAATTCACCTATGAATTATTAATGTAATAGGTTAGTTAGTTAAGGGAGGTTAGTTAAGAGAATTTCGCAGGCAAGGATATCCTCTTAATTGAAAGAACGGAACACACTCTAATTAAGTTCGTTAAAATTATAATTTGTAATCAAGGGCTTCTAGGTACACCGAGAATACTAATTATAGGACAAGAGCTACGTTAAACATATTGTCGACAGTGACTGGTCTCCCTAGAATATAATCTGGATCACAAAAAGTTGTGAAACCAATAAAAATTATTGCGTTTAAGGCATGTATCAAGGGCACACGACTTATTTTTATTCTCTTATCCTATTGAATTACTCACTTAATGGTTATACATTTTTATTTACTGTTTATACAATGATGTAAAATTCCATATTAAATATCAAATAATAATAAAAACGTATTATTTTCTAGAAGTTTTATTATGTTTTATGGGAATGACATGTTTCATGACACAGCGCCCTTGAGATGATTAATTAATAAAAATGGCGCTGTAAAAATCATCCAATTTATTAATATACTGAAAAGATTTTACTTAAATCTCTTGATGGAAGTTCATTTTAAATAATAATTAAATAAAACGATACTTCCACTTTTGTCTTTATTTCGACAGCGACCGGTTTCGCCAGGCTCGACAGACTGGTCTGTCGTCTGTCTGACCAATCTGTCGATGCCAGCGAGCCTGGCGAAACCAGTCGCTGTCAAAATAAAGACAAAGTGGAAGTAGTTAAAAAAACATCGTTTTATTTTATTATTATTTTTATTATTATATTTCGCTTTGGGAAAGCACGATTAATTGATATTTAACTGCGTTATAGTTATTATATTTAATGCTACCTAGTTTTGCAAGCTTCATAAGGGCAATAGAAGAACTAAACATTAATGCAGATTGAGATGTTTATAATGGGCGGTAGTGGGATATTTTTGAGAACTCGGCCGTACTCGAGGGTGTTGGTTTTTTTGTCCCTGATAGATTTCTCCGACAGCGATAGCACAAATTGTTTTACCTACCGGCCACCAGAACCAATCTGCCTCTGGTGACACCGGTGGGAATAGCAATTAGTCTGCTGAACGCGGTCTCCTCGGAGATCGACGTCTTTCATATTAGTGAAGGTACGTTCAGGGGACAAATACTCTTGACTTTAGAAAGTATCTTGTCTTCCTAAAGTCGAACCATCTCTAAAGCGTTCCTGGTATTGTCTAATTTTTATAATATTTTACCTGTACCCTATAGATGCTTTAAACATTTTGCTGTTTGTAATGTCTTTAGAGTTAATAAACTGATTTGATTTGATAAGAGGCGGTACGATAGGGAAAGGGTTAAAGATATCATGCAATTTAGTACTGTTTTGATAAAATGACAAAGTAATACACTTTTAGTGATAGATAATTAAGCAATCCACTAGCTTTTAAATCAAAAGATAAAAATGAAATATTTTTCATAGAATATAATGGTGAGATGATTGATAAAAATCCCTATCATTAAACACCTTCATCATAAATAATGTGATTATTAGGATGGATAAAATTGGCTTAACTGAAACGTTGATTGATCTATTCACATCAATGGACCAGCCATCCCCGCTGGGTACATTATTTCCCCTTGAGAAACATCTGCCTTTGTTTTAAAAGGCCCCTTACGGTTTACAGCCCATAGAACACATGTCGTTAAAATAATAAATAAGGCGCACGATTTTTTTCTGTACGGCTTTGGGTTTAGAAGGATTCTGCGGAGAATTCCAGGTAAGTTACCCTCAGGGCAAAAAATAGCCAGCCTCCAATTCAGTGAATAAACATATTCTGCCAATATGGTGTGGAATTTTTTTGTATCGTGGTTCGAAAGCCTGTATTTAAAATAACACGAAAAACCTATTTCATACTGTCAATTTTTATAATAAACATTCTACACAGGATGGTGATATACATACAGTCAGTATTCCTATATGTGATACGGAAATATTTAGACGACATTAAAGTTTATATTACGATAAACGATTACAAACTATCTCTACTTCTACACAAAGCCTTATTATTATTATTATTATTATATTATTTTGATGACTTACATTAAATTTTAAGTGTACGCGTCTAGACCGACTGGAGTAAGACCTCTAGGAAGGTCTAGACAGTGCCTAATGGACAATGTTCTGGCTGATCTGGCTAGGTTGGGCGAATCGGACTGCTGGGAGCAAAAGGCGCAGGATCGAGGAGCTTGGCAAAAAATCATCAAGGAGGATAAAACTCTTCAAGAGTTGTATGGCCATAGGAAGTAAGTAATATTTTAAGTGCGCCGTTATGTAAAATCAATTACTCCACAGGCGCACTAGGAAATAACTGACCGAACAGTGCAGTCTTTAGAAGTTTCTTAAATTTAACGTCACTATCCTCATACATAATACCAACATGGAGGCTGTTCCACGCCAACGGACCCGCAACGCTGAAAGCACGATCATAGAAACTTGCTTTATTGACTCTGACTGGAATTGTTATGTGGTTTGCACTTGTTTCTACTGATCGGAGTGAACGTTGACTTTCCGTTGGCATGGGTGTCGCTGGCATGAGTGTACGCTGGCGCTCTCTGGTGTTGAGGGTTTAAACACTGTCAAACCTAATTAGTATTTTACTCGCTCTCGGATTTTAAGCCAGTGAATTTCCTTCAGGAGCGGCGTGATATGACAGTATTAGCATTACATAGACAAGCACCCCATTACCTACAAGCTAATCAACATGAACCTTCGGCGGTCAACGCTACAATATGCAAAAGAAGAAGCAACGAACAAAATTCTTGGCCCGCGGTGCCAAGAAGCCTCAAATTTCGCACATCGTGCTTTTGGTATCGCGAGACCGGCGGCGTGGTAAAATGGCGTGAGGGTTATTTAGTTACGAGTAGTGTAAATAATGAAAAAATACTAATATTTTTTTGTAAAAAAATAACTTTGACAAATTTGAAAATGATTCAAGAGTATGGCAACGTGCTACCTAAACCGGTCGATGCCATAAACATAAGTGAAAATAAATAAATCTTCTTCTTCTTATTTTAGACCATTGATCTGTTACTGTAGTGAGGCTGGCCTCTCTTAGGAGTCCCAGCGATCCCTCAATCTCTTTGGCGGCCTTCCAGGGGGACGGTACCTAACAAAAAATGCGTCGTGTGGGATTCTGGAGGGATCCTCTGCACGTGCAATTAATTAAAATCATGTACCATATTTTGCTTTGTTTTGTTAAATTGGGACATAGAAATGGATTGAAATTAAACTGGATTATATGTGGCCTAGATACCCTTTTTGCCTTTTGCTTTTTTTCCTGGAATGGTGCATTCTCCAGCTAATGTAAGTCCTGCGTGGATGGGGACGGGTCTAGGGATTGTTTGAGTGAAGCTTACGAAGGGGCGCCGCTGCGTCCTATAACAGCTTCGGGTAACAATCACTATAAATAAATAAAAAAATAATTAACGCAAATAAATATATATATAAAAAAAATATATTTTTGTTAGATTGGGACATAGAAATGGATTGAAATTAAACTGGATTATATGTGGCCTAGATACCCTTTTTGCCTTTTGCTTTTTTTCCTGGAATGGTGCATTCTCCAGCTAATGTAAGTCCTGCGTGGATGGGGACGGGTCTAGGGATTGTTTGAGTGAAGCTTACGAAGGGGCGCCGCTGCGTCCTATAACAGCTTCGGGTAACAATCACTGTATGTTACCCTACAATAAATAAATAAAAAAATAATTAACGCAAATAAATATATATATAAAAAAAAAATTATTATAAAATGAGTATTTCGTGTATATCAATTACAAGGAACTCTGTTCTCTATCAAAAAATGAGCAGTACTGAGTGTCATGAATATTCATGATTTAGTTATATCTGCGTTCATTGCCTGACATGGCTATTGTGGACTGAACTGGAGGTCGATGTGAAAAATACAACTGGGACATTCGTTACTGATACGAGCAGCGAACATTTGCATAAGCATTTCATTACAGCTGTAGAACAAATGCTAAACAATGTAGTGCACCACACTCGTCTGTGTGGAACATGCCACCGGCACTAATCCTCGTGTATCGTGACACATACTCTGTGTTATTAGCAGAAGGCGCGTTCGTATTGTGTTTTCTAAAAATAGATTCAAATAAACTTATATTTATGTGACCCAAAAGAAACAAAAACGAATGTTTGATTAAGCCAGAGATGTGTAAAAAAATATGCAAAGTCATTGTTTTACTGACGTCATCAAATTAATGTCACGTTATTAAGTTTTATAGTTACTTATACAATAATCATTCATATTACATTAATACTCGTATATAAATGAATGCGGTCCGAATGAAAGTGTTTTGAACAAAGTAATGAAAGGGTCGTTCAGATGATTTAGACACATGGAAAGACAAACTCATACTTAAGACTAACATGGAGGTTATTTCATACCAAAGGAACTGCAACACTGAAGAGAAAGGAAGAGATGCAGCTAAATTGCTGCGATTGTCAAATTAAAGGGTCGCTTCAGAGGACCGGAGGAGTTGGAGGAGAAGGCTAATGGAGGCCAAGACTAAATATTGGCTTTAGATCTATCGAGAAGTATTAAAAAAAAAGATTTTAATAAAATCTCTTGATGGAAGTTCATTAAAAATAATAATTAAATAAAACGATGTTCTTTAACCACAATACATCCACTTTTGTCTTTATTTCGGCAGCGACTGGTTTCGCCAAGCTCACTGGCTGACCAGTCTGTTGATGCCAGCGAGCCTGGCGAAACCGGTCGCTGTCGAAATAAAGACAAAAGTGGAAGTACATATTTAAATAACATCTGTTTATTTAATAATTAAATAAAACGGTGTTTTTTAACTACCTCCACTTTTGTCTTTATTTCGACAGCGACCGGCTTCGCCAGGCTCGCTGGCATCGACAGACTATTTCAGTCTGTCGATGTCAACGAGCCTGGCGAAACCCGTCGCTGTCGAAATAAAGACAAAAGTGGAAGTAGTTAAATAAAGACAAAAGTCATCGTTTTATTTAATTATTATTTAAAATGAACTTCAATCAAAGAGATTTCAGTAAAATCATTTGATTATCTTAAAATCGGTTAATTTCATTGTTATTTAAAAAATGTGTTTTTGCTTTACTACATCACGTCGGAAACTGTCCAAAAGTTGGCAAAAACCTTCAAAGTTAGGGGAAGTTCGTATAAGGGACGTTATCTTAGAATCATCGCTGAATTTTTAAGTTGGCAATAATTGGATTTGTTCCCCGTCTGGCCGTGAAATGACATAAATTACTTTGGTGCTAATCCACGGCTTACACGAACTTTCGCCTTAAACAAGTAATTATACACTGCTCCATTTAATTTCAGCCTGAGGAGCACCTGGGCTTGAGTTAAGCCGAGAAAATATATATAAAACGAAAGAAGAATGGTTAAAAATATATATATACAAGTAGTGTGAATGGAAAAAGAAGTCGAGGAAGGCCAAGGAAGACATGGCATGACCAAATTAATCAATTACTGAAAGGTGGCCATGTTCGAAGTAGGAACAATCGGCGAGCGTGCATGTTACGATGTGTGAATGTAGAAGATGCGCGAGAGTATTGTCAGTATAGAACAATGTGGCGATCCATCCTCTCTGCCTACGCCTTCGGGGAAACGGCGTGATGTTTAATTAGTTAGTTAGTTAGAGAATTCTGAACCAAAATTTTTCACATTAACTAAAATATGTATCTTCAACTAGTTCACAAAATGGAGCTACAGCGCCCTTGAGATGATTAATTCATAAAAATGGCGCTCTATAAATCATCCAATTAATTATTATTATTACACCTGACCAAAGATAGTGCGACAATAAAACTGCCGTCGCCAGGAATTAAACCAGGGATCTTCGGTGTGATAGGCATAGTTCTTGCCACTGTGCCGCGAAGGTTGTCATTTTATCAGATATTTGATGACAAAGAGTAATATAATTGCTCAGGCAACTATGAATTGCTTCGTGTTGTTTGCTGATTAGCATATTGACCATTATCATTTCTACATAGGTCTGTCACACTCGGATAAGTTTAAACAATTACTTCAACAATAGGTACTATTATATCCTTGACCTAACTAGGTTACTTGAGCGTGTCTTCTAAGAATTTATTAAGGAAAAAAACTTTGCAAAATATGCTTGCAGTAAACTATAAATTGAATTCGCTAGTTAGGCGGCAATTATGAGACAAGTATCTGAGCAACACCCGAATCGGCTTTGTGTTATTATCCTTTGTTTGAGTCGGGACTAATATAATTAGCGGGCCGTGGGAAAGCGGGGAAGAGCGGCAGTAGGACACGTAGCGAATCGAGGATCGGCTAATCTAAAATCTTAAAGGAAGTCGTATCCTTTTGAGTGATTGCTCAAAGAATGGCGTCCTCGGAACTCAGGTGTGCGATCAAGGGAGCCTCGTGATAATATACCAAAATAGTTTGAAAATATATTACATATTTTTTTCCGCGAGCCAAGTTTTCCATCATCCTGTTTATCGCATTAACTACGCTCAGAGCGCGGCTTTGTATCGAATTTGTGACAACTACAACAAGCAGTTTGGAGACATTGATGTTTTTCATTTGAACGAGCGAAATTTTAATAAAATGATCGGAGCAACATTTCGGCGTGGATGTGACAACGATGTTACATAACTAACTTACCATCATGCCGTCTCCCCGGAGGGGTAGGCAGAAAGAATGGAACGCCACACTGTTCTGTCCTGACATACTTCTCTCGCTTCCTCTACATTCATACATCTTATTATAATACTCGTATATTACTTTTTTTTATTTAGATTAATTTTATTTTTTATTTCCAATACTATATGTATTTTAACTCTTAAATATTATGTACTCGTATACCTCATTTTGTCTTAGTTTAATTTCGATCTCGTTTGACACTATCATTTGTTAGTTGTAAACTATTATTTTATATTTGTGGTAGTATGTAATTGGCCTTAATTTAATTATTCTAAATGTTTTATTATATATATGTTATTGTTATCGCTGTATGTTACCCCTAATAAATAAATAAATAAATAAATATTGGGTTTTTGACCGCGATTGCGATGTAAGTTGCTAAAAATTAGCTTGCTGTGCCTGTTGCCCCATTCCGGTTGTTTTTCATCCAGTGCCTGCTTTAATCGCATTTGTTGTTGTCGGTAGACTTGCCCCAACCATTTCATCCGGTTTGAGGTGTTCATTTTTCGGTCAATCTTTGTCGTCAACGTTAAAATCACCAATTTTGAAGCGTCTATACCATTATCTGCATGATTTATCCGATGGGGCATGATCGCCATAAACTTCCACAGGCATTTTATGTACCTCAGTTGCACTCTTCTTTCAATTAAAACAGAACAGAAGAACTTCCCGCAAATGCTTCCTATTTACCACGAAAGTCGACATTTTAAGAAGTGATAGAACAAATGTTGTCGTGAAAATGACGAATATTTGCGAACTGGGTCCGGGTATCCGGGTAGTGACTATGTACGCGTTAGATAATGTTTAATATTTACAATATACACTTATACACTATCAGTATTTAAAACCGCAAACTTCCGCAAGGATATTGTCAAGATAGTAAGTTTTTGAACAATTTATTTGCTCATAGTATATTTATTATACCATCTTTAAAAAAAGCTAAGATGTCAATGCACAGATCATTATGCGATATTTGCACAAATATTTTTACCAATCCTAATGCATAGAAACGAAGCATGGAATTGTCGAAATTCAATGCAAATGAAAGCGTTATAAACAAAATAATAAAAGTTCATTAAAATGGTTTACGCATATGGAAAAAAATGAGTAAAGAAATATTAACATATAACGTACCATAATATTTATGTTAACGATGTAAACGGAGCAAGAAATATTGGTATACCGAGGAAAATGTGGCACGAGCAAATTAATAAAAAAAATATATCAGCCACGTAAAGAGTCGGAGAAATTGGCGTGCGTGCATGACACGATGTATGAATGTTGAGGATATGAAATAAGTATGCCAGTTCAAATTTTCGGTGGGGAGTAATGATTAGTTAGTTAACATCATAATTTAATTGAATTAATGTATATATCCGGGCAGCTCTAAAGTCGCCTCTAAATGAGGCTGAAATGACCACATTATAAAGTCTATTCTTGAATTCTAAACATCCAAAAGGGTAGAAGACGGCCTTTGGCGACATAAGGGTCTGAATCAAATCAAATCAAATCAAACCAAATCAGTTTATTTCATCAACAGACATTACAAAATAAATGTTTAAGGCATCTATCGAGAACAGGTAAAATAATATATTGTGTATAGTACTCGTATACTACCAGAAACGCATGAGAGATGGTTCAACATAGGAAGACATTCTACTTTCCAATATTAAGAGTATTTGCCTTCTGAACGTACTTTCACTAATATGAAAGACGTCGATCTCTGAGGAGACCGCGTTCAGCAGATTAATTGCTCTTCTCACCGGTGTCACCAGAGGGAGGTTGGTTCTGAACAGAGAGGTGACCCAAGATAATGCGTTCTAGAGAACCCGTGTTAGAAAGACCGACACGATACAAACTGGGAAATGACAAAGAGAAAGAAAAGTGTGCATGCTGTCAATTCTTTAGAAAATAATACCGTTTTATATTTTTTAACAGATTTACTTGCAAATTTCACGAGGCGCCCTCAAAGGCGAAAAGGTAAACTCTACAAAATTTTCAATCCAATTTCATGATCGGAGGTACGAAAATGTTGATAAGAAGTAGTACTTCGCGAGTGTTATCTGCGATCTGGAGGGAAATTAGGGAGGACGGTGAGGGATTACTTCGATGAAAGTGAAATTGTGTAAGAAGCGAATGGATACAAACAAAAAGATCGCTTCAAGTAAATAACTGATTACGGAATACTTTATACTTAGACGCGATCGGAGGTCCAATTAAATTCAAGGTTTTGGGGTTTCAGTGAGACACGATTCTCACAAAATTAATTATTAGGACTGTCCAAAGATAAATGATCATGCTATTATAAAATTACATCAACAACGATGACCAAATATATTAAACTATCGATTTAAATGCGGTGCGAATGATGGTGTCATGAATAAAATAATGTAAGGATCGTTAAGATGGTTTGGACATATGGAAAGAATGAATGAAGAAAGAATGGTAAAAAAATATATGTTAATGATGTAAATGGAACCAGAAATAGAGGAAGACCGAGGGAAACGTGGCACAATCAAATAAATCAAATATTGAATGTCGGCCATGTGAGGAGTCAGAGAAATCGACGCGCGTGCATGACACGATGTATGAATGTTGAGGAAGCGAGAGAAATATGTCAGGAAAGAAAAGCGTGGCAGTCCATTCTTTCTGCCTAACGCTTCGGGGAGACGGCGTGATGGTTAGTTAGTTAGTCGATTTAAATGTTATTTACGGTGGTTCTACTATTTGGCTGCGAAACCTGGACTCTGAAAGTGAATGAAAGTAACCGGTTGGAAGCGTTCGAGATGTGGATATACCGCAGAATGCTCCATATACCGTGGACCGATAGGGTCAGTAATGCAGACATACTGCAGAGAGCTAGAGCCAATAGACAGCTGTTGTCGAGTGTGAAAATTAGAATTACATTCCAAAAAATTACAAAAAAATTACATTCCTGTGAAATATAATTATTATTATCTAGTTCTTAAAACGGAGAATTTTCTTCATCGCCCTTTAGATGAATAATTCATAAAAATGGCGCTATTTAAATGATCCAATTTTATTATTATTATTGTAATAATAAATCTACTAGAAAACATGGTATTAATTGTTTAAATGGAGTTGTACATCAATATTCGATGTACAAAAAATAGTTTTAGAACACTTATGTTTCAAAATTCAGCTACTTTATCACCCAAAATAAAAGGTTACAATAATAAAACTACTTTCTCACTTTTATTTTTCAGGTACGTAGGACCTTAACATAATATGTTATCGTAACATGAAAACATAAAACATAAGCAAAGCTGTAAAATATTCTCCGTATTAGAGTATACGTGATTTGCTTTATCCAATATTTTACGTCTAAGAACTCAATTTATCATAAAGCAAAATTTTCGCAATAAAAAAAAAACATGTTTTATATTTCGAATACCTTATTTACCTAGGGAAAATCTGAAAATCGGGTAATTCATTCAAAATCCCGAGAAAACTCAACTCATTATACGAAAATCTAATAAAATGATTCATTGGGTTGAAAGAAAGTCGGGATAGCAGATGTAAGGGAAGAGAAGTAAGGGAAATGAGCATTAATGTTAAATAAATTTTCCCTCCTTTACAAGGATCTACTTCAACTTTGTGAGACCGTAATCAGAATCTGATTGTGTCTGCATTCGGGAAAAACGGGATGTCTGGCAGAAAGGAATTAAAAATGTTGAAGAACCCGTAACATTATCTGGAAGTTGTTTGAGGTTAATGAATTTTAAAATGGCAGCTGTCGTTATCTGATAAAATAAAAATAAAAATGCCCATAGAATATTATTTTCTACAATTAATACGAATGAAAGTTTCTAGTAAATGTTTTCTAGAACAACAACAACAACAAACCATCACACCGTTTCCCTGTAGGGGTAGGCAGATAGTACTCTATCCTGACACACCTCTCTAGATTCCTCCACATTCATACAGCATACACGCACGTTGATTCTTCCGACTACTAACATGACCATGACCTTTAAAATTTGATTATGCCATGTTTTTCTCAGTCTACCTCGACTCCGTACTCCATTTACATCATTAACGTATACTTTCTTAACCATTATTTTTCCATCCATGCGCTCCATATGTCCGAACCAACGCAGCGATCTTTTCATAATTTTGTTCATAATACCTTCCGCTCTACATTCCATTCTTATATCAGCATTTGAGATTCTGTCGTATATCGTTCTAACACCTATACGTCTTAGGGACCTCATCTTTACCGCATTTATTCTGCTCTCATCCTTCTTCTGCCAGTTCCATGCTTCGCTTCCATACATAAGAGTTGGGACCAGAACTAATTTTTTAGAAATTTTATTATAATTCATGGGAATGACACGTTTCGCCTTTCTAGGGCATTATAAAATGTATTATTTTCTATATTAAATTTAAAAGCACATAGAAGTAAGTACCTATATGTTATGTAAATACAATACTCAAAAAATTAAATTCTAGCCTAATCTATTAATAAAGATTTACAATTATATTATGAAATAGAATGAATGAAGAAAGATTGGTAAAAATATATATATGTTAACGATGTAAATGGAACTAGAAATAAAGGAAGACCGAGAAAAACGTAGCACGATTAAATTAATGAAATATTATTCTTTATAGGCGGTCTATTCTTTCTGTCTACCCTTTCGTGGAGACGACGTGATGGTTAGTTACTTAGTTATTAATAAATGCTAGAAAAGTATTCGTATCACTTCCTTGTTTATGTTAATTCTTCCCTGAATCACCCATGACTCACATTAAAGAAAGCATGTTTTTTTTTGTTGAAATCCAAGCTGTTGTTACTTTATTATTATAACGCTTATGAATATCCTTTATGTGTGCGGTTTTCACTGCAAACAGACATTTATTTAGATACACAATCGAACCGCATCCTGGTTAAGCAGGGCTAGTATTAAATTCCTGTTCTCCCCTTTGTCTCCCGCGATGCAACTCCCGCCGATATTTACCCAACACTTCAAACCTTCCGTCGCATCTCAAATAGATGATGTAAATTGAATTTCCCAGCATCCCTTTGAGTTATCTCGCCCCTGGACCCGTATTATCGAAACCCGACCCGCCTTCATAGGTTTATATCCGCAAAATATTCTAGGTTCAAATTTGTTATCATTTATTCAATAGAATTACGGTCCCTTGTTACAGGATTTTGCCAGAATAGTGCGGAAAATCTCTTTTCTGGATTTAGTACATATTTATCTACATTTACAGCATCTACGAAGAACGAAATTTGATACTTGGATAAAGAATTACATACCTACTACCTTAAAAAAAAGTATTTGCATTAACATAAATAAATTTAAATTTAAATAACTAATCCTTCTCATAACATAATCTCAACACGCAGATTGACCAACCGCTAGACTACTTTAATCTATGAAAAAAATTATCTTTAAACATTGACACACGTCCTGACTAATCATTTTTTATAGCCAGAAGTTGTCAAGGAGTTCTATTGATTACTTCAATGTCTACTTTTTCGTCAACTGAAATAATTGTCTGATTAGCATTGGTATAAAATTTCTTGCTCGATATATTATAAAAGAAAAACACTACATTTTAAAATTAATTTAATAATTTATTATATAAGTTTTCCTCGACTAAAAAAAAACATTGTTTTCAAATGTTATTAACAATCTGTAAGTTTAATCTACTACGGTGGGCTGGCCGTATTGAAAAAATCCCAGAGGACAGAACACCGAAGATTATGTCCAATTGGGTGGCGCGCGAAAAGAGACCAAGAAAAAGTTGAGCGGACTGCAGGATACTGGAAAGACCTGAAGAATGAAGAATGATGGCCATGGATAGAAATCAGTGGAGGACTGTTGTGGTGGAAGTCAAATCTCACCCCGGGATGTTAAACCAAGAAAAAGAATACTTAACAGTTGTAACGTAATATGAAATCTAAATAATTAACTAGATAATTCAAACAAAGATAATTTATTTCATTAATTAAAGTATTACTTTTATGGTTTAGACACAGTAAAAGCGAATGAAGAAAAATTAGTCTGATATAATAATTGAGAAAAACCGAGGAAAAACTACGTACGACCAAATCAATTAAATGTATTATGTTGGCTACAAAAATCAGCAAAATCTGCAAGTTTTGCATTATCAGCAATATTTTGGGCGTATCGAGAAGTTTGTTAAATCAACAGTTTGTGACTGTAAACCCACCGTTAGTTAGTTAATACCTAACGTTTATCTACACTATTATAAATTTCCGTATAAATCGCCGATAAAATGTTTTATGAGACGTCGTTTGATATTTTATTATAGAGTGATAACATTTTTATAAACAAGATTTTTACGTAATTTCGCGCCGATATTGATAATCAAATTGCGTACGGACTTGGGTAATTTTAGTTTACTTCAATATTAAGTAAAAACGTTGGAAAACGGGTAATTTACGATATCCACAAACATCATAAATCTCAATACTGACCCCGGCACTTCGGGTAAACGCTGGGCGTTATACTGGGGCATTGCTCCATAGATCAGAAATAGCGGGGAAATTTTCACGTACTTCGAGTCTCCGGGCGTTCCAAAGGGCGCTGGTTACGATTTGGAAGCCCCCAAATTACCGGTATACCGGTATCGCGGATAAACTGCGCTATAAATACAATAATAAAAGCTGTCTGCCGAGTATCGAGTCCACAAATCACATCTAAAGCGATATCAACACCCCGTGTATACAGAGGTATGTGCATAATTTTACTTCTGCATCTATACTGTACATATATCTCCTCTTGAAAATTACTTTTAAATGCTAGTGCAAATAACATATACGAGTATAAGTCAAAGATGGTTAACCTAAGGCACAAGACGATAGGACCTCTTGGAGAAAGGAATCTCTCAAAAACCCCGATGTAAACAATTATCATCACCATCATGATAAAAAAAAAGTTCTGATTAAACATTTAATTTCCTACCATAATACAATTAAATCTAAAGACATCTAAAAAAGACTATCACTAAGTAATTAATATGAATGAAGCTTTTGTTTTATAGAAGTTTTAAGCTATTTTATGGGCATAAGTGTTTCGCCTTATTAAGGCATTTAAAAATATTAACTAACTAACTACTACACTTAGGAAATTTAAAATAACTTTGTTTAATCCACTATTAATTAAAAAAATATTAAAAAACACGACATGTTTCGGAGGATACCTTCATCTTCAGGTGTAAAAATATAATAAAAACTAAACAAAGAAAGACTAATAAAAAACGCATGTAAAATTCGAAACAATTATTCAAATTTAAAAACTAACCTGGGCTATTTGTTATAAGTAGGTACTAACAAATATTTGTTTAACAGTAAGAACTAATAAATAATATTAAATAATAATGATACATGATGATAATATAAAAAAAAACTGTAATTTAGAAAAATCATAGATTTGAAAAGACATAATTTATATAGAAATTAATTAATAATTGTTTTTTCAATTCATTTGATCAATTTCCTAAGTACATTACTATGGTATTCCACAGTGTTAATGCCTTAGCGTTCAATAAGTTAATTACTACACTGTTTCCCCGGAGGGCTAGGTAGAGAGAAAGGACCGCCACACCGCTCTGTCCTGACATATCTCTCGAGATATCTCTACATTCATGCATCGCAATCGACGAACTTGCGCGATGGGTGGTATGTAAAGATAGAAGAGTGCTCCCGTTCACTCCCCCTGCCTACTCTTACGTAGAAATGGTGCGATGGTTGTTAGTAAAAATGAGACAATTTCCGTACCAGATTTAAATTACTTCTGGGAGATCGGTATCCCTTTATGCATCAGAGGGCTAAGTGCGATGGGATTCATCACAAAATCTGTGGATATGGCGTAAATAATTGATCCAATAGTTTATTCATTCTAGTGTGACGTACTCAATACTAATAATATCAATACGGAAGTATATTTAGTAGTTAGCAGAACGTATCCTAATTTAATTAATGATTCGCAAGGGATACATTTGTAAGCAGGCCGTTCTCCCAAGCCCTTCCTGTGAATGAACCCAAGTTTACTACTAAAACTTAAGTGTGTGGTAACAGAACACCAAGACCCGGGAACAGAGGGCGATAAACATTCGCCAGAGCAACACTGCTCCATAAAATCTCGACCACACAGCGAGGATATACTGAAAACGGTTTGTGTTATTTGCTTATAACACATAAGGCACAAAAATACTTCACTGGGCCGCAAGGGAAACGCATGCATAAAGTGCAAGTGATATTGATATCTATAACAACAAACCATAATCGGTACTCTTTATATGGAAAGATGTTTTAAGTACAATATATTATACATAAAAGAATAAAAAAAGTTTTGTAAAATTTTGAATTTTGTAAATACTATGAATTTTAATTATTATATTTTTAAACATTTTATTTTAAAAATCAAGATGAACTAAGCACGAGATAATTGATACAAAGAAGAAGACCACGAAATTTATTTTAAAACATTAGTTTTATTTCGTTAAGAGGTTTGTTAACATAAATAATACACTATTACTGTTAAAATTTATAACACTTATAATATAGCAATTTATTTTTATTCACTGAGAGTGTCGCGACAGCTGTTTCGCCAAACTATGTTGGCATCATCAGGTGTTACAAAAAAACTTTGTTTGTGAGTTTTTTAAATGTTAATAGCAATGATGTTGAAGTATCATGGTGTTTCGGCCGAAACAATGGACTATTTAATAAATAATACATTTATAAGTTTATTTTTTTGTTAATCTTTAGGAGGAAATCATAAATTATTTATTGCAGGAATTATAATGAATGTAAAAAAACTTATTTTTTCAAAGTTTTATTTTATTTTGAGGTATAGTTCATGTGTCTGGAAGAGTTTTAATCATTATTTGATTTTAAATTCTATAAACATATGTAGATATTAAATTACTTCAATGTGTATTTTTGATAAATAATCAGATGATACAATTATATAAAACTTCCTAATAAGTATTTCGCTGAGCAAGGCCATCAGTATATGAGCACAATGTATCCGCATATAAATTTGATAATGCTATAGCAAGAAGAAACATATCCCCCCCATAAAATACAATAAAACTTATAACAATTGACCTTTATATCAATATTTAACGCTTAATCCTTAAAGCAAACACGAATTAGCTTCCTTCTCCAGAATAGCAAGAGAGATTGCCAATATATTCAGACTGTGTCAATATACCAAGTTGAAGCGAAAATTTAACAATGGAGTCTCATTTACTTGAACGTTCATTTGTTACAAACGGAAAACGATCAAAGCTCTACAAAGTTTAGGAGAAGATTGATAAGATCTCCGAGCAGAGAATAGAAGCTGTGAAGGAAATGTAACGATTTTCATCAGACAATCACTATAATGAACGGCGTATACCTAATGTTGTTTCAATGTAAATGTCGATCTAGTGAGATAATTAAATACTGTATATCGTTTATTGATGAGGCGTTCACTGTAAAGGAACTCGTAAAAAATATATACATTTACATAGTTTGTAATGGACTTGTCATATATATTTACATAGTTTGCGTTAGTGGGTGGATTATACAGGTTGATCTTAAAAAGATTAACATGTATAATCAAATCTATAATACATAGATGGCCAATTGAAACTGACATGTGAAGATAAGTATAGATTTGGAGCATATATACAACTTCCAAAAATTTGTCATGCATGATCATAAACAAATGTGGAATGGGGAATGTTGTAATTACATAAAGCGTGCGCTTAACCCAACCAATGACAGGTCATAAGTCCTGTAAACACCTTGATCATCCATATTCAGTTTCCAGTTTGCATCTTCGTCTCTATTGAGATACAATTAAATTATAATACATAGTTTGTAATTGACCTGCCGAGAAAAAAATGCTGAGGTGGACCGGAGGCGTCACAAGGCTGGACCACGTAAGGAATGAATACGTGAGGGGTAGCTTTAAAGTGGCCCCTATAGTGAAAAAATTAAGAGAATCTCGACTCCGGTGGTACGGTCATGTGATGCGTAGAGATAGCGAACTCATTGTTTAAAAAGCCCTCAGCATTCCCACAAAACCAAGAAGAAGAGGTCGCCCAAAGGCAACATGGTGGGCCAAAATGGAAAAGGAGCTCCAACGCGAGAACCTGCCAGTGGAGATGAGTCAAAATAGAAAAGTTTGGCGTTTTCGTAAGAGGAGAGCCGACCCCAGATGATGGTAAATGGCAAAGGAAAAGAATAATTGACCAGTCTCGGAAATTAAGAGCACCAATGAAAAACGACGATGTAAATATTTGCATTATTGATTTTAATAAGTATTTTTCATCTTCAACTTCTGCAATAATTAATTAAGAAAGTTTCCGTAAAAAAATAATCCACGTATTTCAATATTAGATATGCAACCTACGTATATAACCAAATAAAAAGATCACATTTATTAAGAAATGTTATGATTTTAGGATAATATCATGCCGATATTGCCCAATCAATAATATAAATTAAAAAGCATTTAAAAAAAATGGAAATAGCATAATGCTATGATATTTATAATAATACAAAACTCTATTTTTTAAACAAATGTTTCGGGTGGTTCTTATATTTCTTCCGTGTAAAAAATAGCAAGGTATTATCAGATGAAACATATTATAATACCTTAGCAAGATGAAACATGTCATTCCCATAATATATAATAATATAAAACTTTTAAACAGATGTTTTAATTTTTTTATGTGCAGTTTTACATCATTACTCTAGAAACAATGCATCAAATTTAATAGTATTAATCAAATGTAGAAAAAAGTAATAAAATGAATTTAATACAAAAAAATTATACAATGTTTTCATATATTAAAAAAATTTCACACCACAAATAAAGAAAAATTATACGTTAGTAAAAAAAAATCTTTTAATATGTTACGTACACAAATATTATAAATCAATGGCAACGTTTCAATATAGGTTTTATATACAATACAATAACAAAGCAGATATTACAATCTCAGACAGTGCTCGTAAAACAGATGATTCATATTTTTCGAAATGAAACCTCGATGCGGCATGAAAAATACTCATAGAGGCCAATGACAGCGTGTGTCTTACTTTCGCTCGATATTAATGGGAAAAGAGGGTGACTTAGTAAACAGACACACAAGTTCGGTTCTGCAACCATCAATCTCCTCTCGAGCATCGTCTAGGCCGGAGTCAGGGGAGAGACTCCGCGAGATTAAAGTTTTTCCTGCAAGTCGAGAACAGCGAGGCGCTGACTTTATGAGATGAGCTTCAGAAAGGAATCAACTGTAATAACATCCGAAAATTTACTGCATGTGCTGTGTGCTATTATTAAAACGTATGCATAGATTTTGTGTATAATAACTAAAACGTGCATACCTAAATACAAAGTTAATTTAACATCACATTTAAACGTTAAATTATTAATTGTATCTCAATAGAGACGAAGAAACAAACTGGAAACTGAATATGGATGATTTCCAGTTTGTTTCTTCGTCTCTATTGAGATACAATTAAAAATTTAAATTAACCACCCACAGGTGAAAATCCAGGATTCGTATACAGATGTAAGTATACATTTCACAAATATTTGTTAAATTATTATTTAATCGCGAAGAGCAAATATTGAAAATGACATATAACATTTTAATGCAGAGGTAAAATCAAATAAAAGAAAGGAGGTTATAAAGTGTTTTTTTTAGAGATTTGGTTTTTAAACTGGCAACGTTGTTTCTACAGACTGTAAATTTGACAGTTGACAGTCGATTCGTAGTCAGTACGTTTTACCATTTTATCATGAATAGACTGACGTCAGAACAGCGCTTGCAAATTTATTTTGAAAATCATGATTCGGTTCGCCAGACTTATCGTGCACTACGTCCATTTTACGGTCGACATAATCGTCCATCCTAGCAAGTTATTCGGAAGGCCATGGATCGTTTTCACACCGCGTACACTCTAGTGGATAATACGCATCCACAAAACCGACAATTGTCGACTTTCCGATTGCGCTTCATTCGAGCTAGCCGTGGCGCTCATATGCCCGAAATCATATTAAAACAATAAAGGCATAAAATTATATATTAAATAAAGCCAATATCAAAGACATTTACACTATTTTAATGAGTTTTTGCATTTTGAATATGTATAGTATACCTCTAAAAAAACACCCATTTGTAAAACAGAATAATATTGGAATATTCGATCGAAAGAGATGAAGAAAAAAATACACATAAAAAGAAATGTTTCACAATATTTCATTAGAATCCCTGACACCGAGAAATGGCCGCTAAACCATAATTCCTTCAGCACTCATTGTATAATATTATACGGCGTTACTTCAGGAAGCACAAAAGCTCTCGTTTTAACGGAGCTTTATTTAAGGCAGAAAGTTCACAGACCACAAAAGCTCCAGAATAGATTAGGCGCGAGAACGTTGACGCATTATGTCTTTATTATTACAGGCGGGGATTATGCGCTTCTTAATCAAGTACTAAATTACTGAATTTTTTCAACTTAAATTACATTTTCAGGCCTGAAAGATTCACTGGTGATGCCGAAGGATAAAAGTATTAAATTTGACCTCGTATGTTCGTTAATGTGGTAGCAGGTCTAGTACGAATACTGAACGTGAATTGAAGAATGGAAGTGGTAAAATAATACTAAAATATATTATATAATACATATTCTGTGAAATAAAAATGTTACTAATAATATGCGCAAACACAACAAGAATTATTAATAATATAGTAATTTTCCTGATTTAACATTATATTTAATTAATTAATATGAATGCAAACTTTATTTTTTTTGTTCACAAAAAACGCGTTCCATAATGCATAAGCATATCACTTCCATAAAATAAAATAAAACTTCTGTAAAACAGAAGTTTTCGATGATATGAATTATTTATGGACTGTTTATTCATATTTAACTTTTAATTATTTATATATGATCGACGTGCGTGTATGACTCGCTGTATGAATGTTGAGAAATCAAGAGAGGTGTGCCAGGATAGAGTAGTGTGGCGGTCCATTCTCTTTGCCTACCCCTACGGGGAAACGGCGTGATGGTTTGTTGTTGTTGAATTATTTAATATCGAGTTTTACACCATTGTTCGTGAAAAAATAAATAATTGAATACTTATTAATTAAAAACATTGCGTATTATTCACAATTATTTATTTTGCATAACTTCTGTTTTGACAATAATTATTTTATTTTAGTTTTTTATTTTGAGTTTTACTCCGGCGGGAGAGAAAACGGTTGGTGTTACCAAATAAAGTGGCGTTAATACAAATTACTAAAAGTGTATTATTTAATAATGTTACACCACAAATTAAGTGCTTCATACGAAAGTTTAAAAAGTTTTAATATCTCCTAAAAAATCTCCAGGAAAGTAAATTCAAGTAAAATGAGAATCATGCGTTCGAAGAAACGATATTAAACAATTTAAAACAAATGTTTAAAAAAAAGTATTTTATTAAAACGGTGAAAATTATGATCTGAGTTAAGGAGGACCGAGAAAAACGTGGTAATAAAAAACATATGAATAAAACAAACCTCAATAAAGCCCAAATTTGAGGTCGTTAATGTATTCACAAAAATTTATATAGGTAAATCTTAATTAGGATATGTGTTGATTTTGCCTTTGGCACACAAAAAACGAATCACGGAGCGTTATTCACACTGACACTGAGCGTCGCAGCGAGTTCGGCTGGGTGGAGATGTGGAGTGGGAAGACCAAGCTACGATCCAGTGTTGCCGGATCGCACGTAAAAGCGATCCGCGGGCCGTGGCAAACAGGAAAACTTATTTTACGGAGAACCCTCGTAGTATAAAATTAAATAAAAACGCTTTAATAACAATAACTTTGTTAATTCTAATACCATACTTGTTAGTTGTAGGAGGCTCTGTGAGATGTTTTAAAAGCTGTGAAAAATCACTATCCTTACGGAATTACGGAAGCATGTGTGTGAAAGACTTTCGTTATAATTACTGCGAGTTAGGAGTGAAGTCAATTTTTATTTCCGGAAGTCCAGGAAAAGAAATGGAAAAGAGATAAAACAGACCGCGTCCCGTTTCGTGCTGGAAATATATGTTAAAAAATACGACCGTTAAGAGCATTGCGAGCCTGTTTCGAATGAGAATTCGTTATAGACAAAGTTTGCGCATAATCATGAGATTACTACAAACAAAATGTACGAGTAATGAGTAAATATTTTATCATAAAATACATTAAAAATTAATACTGCATCTGATATTCACGATATGTTAGAAAATGATACCATATTTAAACAAATGTATAAAAAAATTAATTTGAGTCTGATAAAATTGTATTAAATTTTATTCAATAAGTAATAACCATCACGTCACATCTCCGAGGTGGAAAACATGGAGAAAGAACTTCTAGATTGTTCATATTACACTCTACATATCTCTCGAAATTTCAAGGGTGAAAATTAGAAAGGTCTCATATTTGGGTCATGTGCTAAGGAGAGAAAAATACCACCTTCTTCGACTGTTAATATATAAAGTGGAGGGACGTCGGGGAGTTGGTAGAAGGCAGCTGTCTTGGCTGCAGAACATCAAAGAGTGGACAGGAATAACAAGAGTTCAGAACCTGTTCCAAGTGGCGTAGGATAGAGATGCCTTTGCTGTAGTGATCGCCAACGTTGGGGGGACCTGACACGGCACCGAAAGAAGAAGAATATCTCTCGATTTTCAATTTCTTTAAACATCAATTTACGGATACTCAACGATTGTTTCTACTCTTTGGTATTTAATATTGATTTTAATTTCGTATAACCACTATTTCATTAGTTTTTAAAAAAATTATTTTCCCATATATGCAATTTTTATCACCTCATCTCTTCATTTTTCAAACACATACTACTTAAGAAACCTTTATTAAGATAATGTGTATGTTCGTGAACACTTACTCACATTCAAACATACATAAGAACATATTGTTTTTTAAGTCTGCAACAAAGTTTAATATCTTTGCTGATTCTTGGAATGCCACTTAGGGATTTAATGTGGTAGTTTCCCGTTGCTTTCAACATGTCTGTATACAACAGGTTATTTGAACTCAATTACTGTACACAGCTATTGATTTTCATGACATATGATTTAATAATAATAATAATAATAATAATATGCTAACTTTTAAAGCGCCGTTTTTGTGATGTAATCACCTCAAGGGCGCATTAAGACGTGTTTTAAATCTAAAAATCTAAATGTGAGCGCTTAAAAAACGATTGGTTTAAAAGTATAGTAGAACAAAGTATAAATGTTTAAATTGGGTATGAAATATGAAAAAGATGGGTTTTCAATTTAGTTCTGAAATCTGTCGGATCATTTATGCATCTAAGGTGTGAAGGGAGATTGTTCCAAGCTGATGGACCGGCTACCGCGAACGCTCGATCCCCGAAATTCGTACTGGGGCAACGCTTCGGCTCAACTAATCTTCCTATTGCTGAGGAGTTCGCCGAGCGAAGTGTGGATTTCCGTGAATTTAGGCTGTCCGCTATACAGAGTTCAGATATATAACTTGGTGCCATTCCATGTAGCGCTTTGAAGACTGTCCAGCAGAGTTTATACTGGATTCTTTCTGGACTTTTAAGCCAGTGAAGTTCTTTGAGATGTTGTGTTATATGGGACTTTTTTGGAATGCCTTTAATGAGCCTTGCTGCTGCATTGAACGCAGATTGAAGTTTGTTTATTTGTTGTTTTGGAATGTTTGCATAAATTCCATTACAATAATCAAGTCGTGACACAACGAAGGAATTTACTAGAGTTTTGAAAGTGTCATGTAGAGTTAGTTGTTTTGAAAGTGCCACTAGAGTTTTGAAAGTGATTTGTATGTAGCCACTGTCTTGTATTTATTGTCACGTAAATTCTACCAGACCGAATACACCGTAACACTGTCCTTGTCGGGAGTCGAAATTGGGACTTTCGATGTGGCAGTCATAGCTGTCGCCACTCGGTCACGAAGGCCGTCAGCTAATATATTGTATTTATCAACTGTCAGTAAAAAAAGTTGTTTTAAAAAAATGCATGATATAATAAATAAATGACAGCATTGAAAACTAGTTGCGATTGGTACTCGCAAATTTACATCTGTGCCACTGGTCAATAATTATTTTATAATTAAAAATATTTCCTACGTCAAATATACATAAATATGTATGCCTTAAATTAAACATACGTTGGTGTTGATTGCAATTATAATAAGCTCTTCAAGTACCAAAAATAACTTGAATTCAATTATGCGAAAGAGCTTGCGGGTATTCGTTACTTTTAATAAGGATACAAAAATATTTTACCAATTTTTATATTTCATTAATTGCATAAAAACTTTGTTTCACGATATACTTTATTGCTTTTTTACATTACAAGATTATTATTTTTACATGTACTAATTATTATTGTGTGCAATTTTATGATAATTTATTTTTGTACGTTTATTCCGTCAGTAAAGCCTTATAAAAGTAAACGTGTCTTCAGGCCGTCTGTACAATCTAGGGCAAAATTACTGTAATTATTTGTATTAAAAATATGTTATTGCCCAGTAATTAAAAAAAATATATTTTTAATTGTTAATAATAAATGGTTTCAATTTACTGATTTGTAGTTAAGTTACATAGTGAATTTAAGCGAAATGAGATTATTTTAATATCTGTAGAATTAAAATACATGTTTTAAAAATCTACAGGAAATATCTACACAGTCCTTTTTCAAATATGAAATCCGTATTTTTATAATGAATTATTTAAAAAATTTATAAAGTTACACCTGAAATCCCATAATTAATGTTTGTAAATTATTAAAAACCCAGTAACTACCACTCATATGTATATATATATATCCATTTTTTCCGACATGTTTCGAATGTATTAAACCTCCATCATCGGGAGAACTATTGTATATAAACTGATAAGATGTCTGTTAATAATATATTATTATTATTTATTATGTATAATATTAATGTTTATTGTTATAAATGTTAATAAGTTCTCTCGATGTGGAGGTTTAATACCTTCGAAACATGGCGAGAAAAATATACACTTCAGTGGAAATAATGGTATTTGAATTCAGATATAAATCGTATATATGGTTTGGTACGTTTTTTCTTTTTACGAAAAATCTATGAAGCCTGCGTTCTACCAATTGGTACTTATGGTCTTGAAACTGTAACATTGTCCAAACAAAGTGCCGAGAAAATACATCACTGGGTGGCGACTCTAAAATGGCAATAGGCAGGTCACGTAGCCAAAAGCTCAGATGAAAAATGAACAAGAAGACTACTGACTTAGAGACCGTGGACGGTAAAGAGAACTGCAGGGCGACCGCAACTACGGTGGAAGGGTAATCTGAAAAGACATGTCGGAATAACCTGGATGCAGTCTTCACAAGACAGAGTGACATGGAAGCGAATGGAGGAGGCCTTTGTCCAGGTGTGGACGAGAATAGGCTGAGGAAGAAGAAGAAGAAGAAGATCGGTTTTGTTTAAATTTATGAAAATGTTGATGCAGTTTTATTTATTGTATTGGAAAATGATCTGACGAAAATGAACAACTTTAATACATTATTACACAGTTTATTTACTTGAAAGCAGTTAAATTTAGAAAAGAAGATCAACCAAGAAAATTCTTAACTTTATAATATTCCTTCTTAGAAGCATGTTTGAAAAATTGAGTATTGACTTGAAATGTCGGAGTCTGCATTACTAAGTTCATTAGTCTTGTCTCTCCATTGGATAGAGACGTGGCGGCTAAGAACAATTCTGTGTTCCGGTTAAATGATTCCTCTCTAATGCACAATTAGAATTAGGCTAAAGCAGTTTCTAAATGGACTCTGATTAATATTTATAACTCTCTCGAAAGGGCGCCCTAGAAGACCATGCAACGCCCTTCGAAAACTATTACAATCATAAAGGATTCCTATCTCTACAAAACTGTTATTTTATTAGAAACATATTTAATCTATAGTCACAATATGATATAATTCATTCAGATACAATTTTACAAGATAAAAAACTTTCATGTTGTTATTTTGTAATTTTATGGTGGAAGTTCATTGAAATAAAATTTAAAAAAAATTATAAATAAAATGAATATTTAGTTAAAATCCATTGACATTCGTGTCTTCGACCGGTTTCGGCAGCTCGGTGCCATCTTCTGGTGTACACCAGATGGCACTGGTGTATAGCAGCGAGCTGCCGAAACAGTTCGAAGACACAAACATCAGTGGATTTTAACTGAATATACATTTCACCGTCGCGTTGCCATGTGGTCAATTGAGTTTCCACTGCCAATTTAAAGTTGATTTTCTTAAAACCTATGGACCCTAATATTATAAAAAAAAATTGTAATCCTCCATTGAAGTGTTCTCAATATTTCGTAATAAAAAAAAAGCAAAAAAATTACTTCCTTCATCCCAAAAAAAAATATTTTCTAAGACTGCCCTCACCTTCATTCGTGTTAAGGTAGAATTTGTTTTGCTAATATTTACAACTTTATCAAAAGTGACAAATACTTACTCGCTGTTTTGAACGTATTAGAAATTATATGTTTGGCCTTTTTTCATAGGTACGTAATAATACCGACTGTGGACGGAAACGCAGCACGCAACTTAATAATATCAGAACTGTGAAAATATTAACACTTTACCAAAAGGGACAAATATTAATACGTACTCGTTGTCTTGAACGTACTATACATTTTGCCTAGGTGCCTTTATCATACGTAAAATCTCGTAAAGTCTCGCCCCGCCGGCCGCGAGAGAGCCAAGTTTATACTTGGTGCAAGTCGCTCGTATGCTGTGACGCATTCCATATCAGAAATCGCATGGTTCCAGAAAAAAATTAATAATGATATGTTTTTCAAATAATCCATGTATGTTATAGATATCGATCTATTCCTAATGAAATTCCCTTCAAGATGACATAAATTAAATTTGGATTCATCGAGTCATATGCTTGATATTTAGATAAAGTTAGCGGTAAACTGAATTGACCACATGGGAGCGATCGTTTTGTTTTGAACACGGTACGTTAAGGGTTAAAAAAGATTTTTTACAACAACAACAAAAATCCATTAATTTTATAAGAGGCCAAAAACAACGTTTCCAATTTAAATATTCAAGCTATTATTTAAAAGGTTTCAAGTATTGGATCGGGTGGTGGTTTAGAAGACAAAAAGTTTGGCTCCTGATCCAGGAGACGCGGGTTCAAGTCCGGATACGACCCGAATTCATCTTCTTAAAGAGCCATTTTCTGTTCACATTGCAGATTATGTAATGAATTCTAATCTCATTACCATAAAACATAATAAAACTTCTAGAAAATATACTTTTTTATTTTTATCAATTGTTTTCTCCTTAGCCAACCAAGAACTAACAATACCTTTATTAAAGGACATAATAAAAACCAAATATTTGGACTTAGGATATTACTATATTGTGGGTACACCAGAAATATACATAACCGCCCTACCTTCAGGTAATTTTCCGAGAAAGTGCAAAAAAAGCAGGTTTTTTATTAATGAAATTTAATTATATATTAAATATATTTTTTTAAATTACGATAGATTGAGTGAGCGGGATGTAAGTGAGTTGAGTATTGACGAGACCTGGAAATACTTGAAGGAGAGTTTGTGTGAATCAGCGAAAGAATCGTGTGGTGTGTGTGTACAAGGAAGAAGGAAAGGGGATGCATGGTGGAATGATGACGTAAAGATTGCTGTTAAAGAGAAGAAAGATGCTTGGTTGAATATGTTGTCGATAAATAAGAATGACAGAGTTAAGTATGAAAGAGCAAAAGATTTGTATAAGGTATGCAAGAAGAGAGTGAAGTCGGTAGTGAAAGCGCGGAAAGAAAAGCTGAAGGAGGAAGAAGGGCTCAAAATGACAAACAACTTCCAAGCAAATTTAAAAATGTTTTGGAAAGAAGTTAAAAAAGCCCGAAATCCTCCTGATAGTGGATGTGTGAAAGCAATTTTAGACAACGAGGGAAGAATGTTAACGGAGAGTAAGATCATACAAGAAAGATGGATGGAATATTTTAAGGAGATGTATGGTGGTGATACAAGCGTGATCGAAAATATAACAGCTAGTGCGAGTGCGGGACCTATGAATGATAATATTGAAAAAATAAGTACGAATGAGATGAAAAGATCCGTGAGTTCAATGAAAAGTGGAAAAGCTGTTAGGTTTGATTGTATTGCCATAGACTTTATTAAAAGCGGTGGCGAAGTGGTTTCTACATGGTTATGTAAGTTATTTAACCAGTGCTTGGAGGAGGGATATACGCCGCTAGACTGGAGGAGAGCAGTAATTATGCCCCTGTACAAAGGAAAAGGATCGCGTATGGAATGTGGAAACCACAGAGCTATTAGTCTTTTGAGTGTCGTTGGTAAAGTCTATGGCAGAATTTTAATAGAAAGAGTAAGAAAATTGACGAGTGACAAAGTTTGGGATGTGCAAGGTGCCTTTATGAATGGCAGAGGATGTATCGATCAAATTTTTGGACTTCGTACATTGACAGAGAAGTTTCTGGCCAAAAATCGCAAACTTTTCTGTGCGTTTGTCGACTTACAAAAAGCATATGATTACGTTAATAGAGAAAAGTTGTGGAAAATATTGTCTGAATATGGAATAAGTACAAAACTGATCACGGCCATTAAGTCGCTATACACGGAAAGCACTGCTAGTGTCAGAGTAAATGGAGATCTTACAGCCTGGTTTGATATCAATAAAGGTGTCAAACAAGGTTGCGTAATGTCCCCGTGGTTATTTAATCTGTATATGAACAATTGTATGAAAGAGCTGAAAGGGGTTGGATGTAGGTGCCAAAATGAGCGGAGTGTCAGTAAGCTGTCTCTTGTATGCGGATGACGCTGTCCTACTTGCTGACAACGAGCATGAACTACAAGTCCTGGTGAATTGTATGTATGAGGTATGCATGCGAAATGATCTGATGATGAATGTTAATAAGTCCAAGGTAATGATTTTTGAAAAGGAAGAAACCACGACAGTCTGCAACATTAGCGTGAATGGTGAAAACTTGGAGCAAGTAGTTGAGTTTGTGTATTTAGGTAGTATGTTTACAAGAGATGGGAGAGTGGAGAGGGATATTGAAAGAAGGGTTGGGCAGGCAACAAAGTGAATGGTGCACTTAAAGTTGTCATCGCAAACAAAAACCTATCCAAAAAAGCTAGAATGGCAGTGCACAATGGTGTTCTTCTACCGACCCTTATGTATGGAAGCGAAGCATGGAACTGGCAAAGGAAGGATGAAAGTAGAATAAATGCAGTAGAAATGAGATCTCTTAGACGAATGTGTGGATATTCTGTGTATGATAGAGTGTCGAATGAAAATATAAGAAGTGAATGCGGTGCGAATGATGGTGTCATGAACAAAATAATGAAAGGATCATTAAGATGGTTTGGACGTATGGAAAGAATGAATGAAGAAAGAATGGTAAAAAAATTATATGTTAATGATGTAAATGGTACCAGAAATAGAGGAAGACCAAGGAAAACGTGGCACGATCAAATAAATCAAATATTGAATGTCGGCCATGTGAGGAGTCAGAGAAATCGACGCGCGTGCATGACACGATGTATGAATTTTGAGGAAGCGAGAGAAATATGTCAGGAAAGAAAGTTGTGGCAGTCCATTCTTTCTGCCTACCCCTTCGGGGAGACGGCGTGATGGTTAGTTAGTTAGTTAGTTAGTTAAATTACGAAACGTCAAATACTCGGCCGCATTTTTCGCCTGCCCCTTGTAAAACTATCGTATATATGAAGACTTGTACTCAAGTGTTATTGGCACACGAGCGTATCCCAACAGTTTGTACATTTTAGGTACATTACTTTTTCTCAAGCGCGTACGTGATACGGGATAGCGCAGATTGGTACAGACAAAGTGGACGTATCACGTACGTTCAAATA
>JAHDVF020001532.1:754310-798939 GCA_022606425.2 Lepidostoma basale
TGAAGAGGGAACTTGGAGGCATAGAAACGCGCGCGTCGATTTCTCTGACTCCTCACATGGCCGATATTCAATATTTGATTTATTTGATCGTGCCACGTTTTCCTCGGTCTTCCTCTATTTCTGGTTCCATTTACTTCATTAACATATAATTTTTTTACCATTCTTTCTTCATTCATTCTTTCCATATGTCCATACCATCTTAATGATCCTTTCATTATTTTGTTCATGACACCATCATTCGCACCGCATTCACTTATTATATTTTCATTCGACACTCTATCATACACAGAGTATCAACACATTCGTCTAAGAGATCTCATTTCTACTGTATTTATTCTACTTTCATCCTTCTTTTACCAGTTCCATGCTTCGTTTCCATACATAAGGGTCGGTAGAAGAACACCATTGTGCACTGCCATTCTAGCTTTTTTGGATAGGTTTTTGTAAAAAAACGAAAATATATTATTTTACTAAAATCTTTTGATAAAAGATCATATTAATCAAATATAACGCATTGAATTTGATAATGTATTAAAACGTAATAAATTTGATAATGAAATTCAACATTTGATAATGCCTTAGAAGGGCGAAACATGTCATTCCCATAAAAAATACAATAAAACTTCTAGAAAACTGTCGTTTTCATTCGTATTAAGTAATAAATGCGTTTTATTTGATATTTATTCACTTTTGAATTTATTTCGACAGTAACCAATTTCGCCAGGGTAGTTTGCATCGACAGATTAGATTAGTCTGTCGATGCCAGCCAGCCTGGCAAAACTATTCGCTGTCGTAATACAAAACAAAATTTGTTAAAAAAATATAAATAAAATAATAATGGCAGTGCACAATGGTGTTCTTCTCCCGACCCTTATGTATGGAAGCAAAGTATGGAACTGGCAAAAGAAGGATGAAAGTAGAAAAAATGTAGTAGAAATGAGATCTCTTAGACGAATGTGTAGGTACTCTGTGTATGATAGAGTGTCGAATGAAAATATAAGAAGTGAATGCGGTGCGAATGATGGTGTTATGAACAAAATAATGAAAGGATCATTAATATGGTTTGGACATATCGAAAGAATGAATGGTAAAAAAATTATATGTTAACGATGTAAATGGAACCAGAAATAGAGAAATACCGAGGAAAACGTGGCACGATCAAATAAATCAAATATTGAATGTTGGCCATGTGAGGAGTCAGAGAAATCGACGCGCGTGCATGACACGATGTATGAATGTTGAGGAAGCGAATTGAGAAATATGTCATGAAAGAAAAGTGTGGCAGTCCATTCTATCTGCCTACCCCTTCGGTGAGACGGCGTGATGGTTAGTTAGTTAGTTATTTAAATAAAATAATGCTCACCTGTGAAAAAATGAAATTTGAAAAAATAATAAAAACACTATATATTTAATATTACACTGTATAAAATACGAAATAATATAATTAAAACACTTTTTTTTTCGAGTATAAAATGTTATGTTAAAAAAATTGTTTGTTAATTGATTTTATCACAGATTTAAAAATATATATATTTACGTTTAAATTTATTAACGTTATGAAAAATCTTGACAAAACACGTCTTGTTTCTGTGGAGATCTAGCTGTTACTGGTCAATTGATTGACCGGGCGTTGAAGGAAACATACGTACAAACACAATGCGTAATTATTGCTCCCAAATAACTATCCAACTAACTAACTAACCAACAAGCCGTTAACCCGAAGGGGTAGGCAGCAAGAATATATCCCAACACTGTTATTTCCTGACATATTTCTCTTGCTTTTGCAACATTCGTACAGCGTGTCACGCTCTTTACATCGTGTTATATTTTATACGTTTCTATTTTATTATTTTTTTCCGTTTCCTACAGTACAGTTTATTTTTAAGTGGTTTAATTTCTTTGTAGGTATACCTACACTAATAATGTCGATTCCACAATACATTCTCACCTGAACTGAAGCAAGTGTTGGCAGAACATGTCAAGGATTTGGCAAATAGGTTAATGCCCTTAAACAGGCGAAAATTTCTTAAACTGGCTTTCCTACTTGCCGAAAAATTAAAATTAGGTTAAGGAGAACGGACGAATTACAAGTCTTGGTGTCGAGAATGTATGAGGTATGCAAGTCAAATGATTTAATGATGAATGTCGGAAAGTCAAAGGTGATGGTTTTCGAAAGGGAAGAGCAAATGACAGTTTGTAATATAAGTGTGAACGAAGAGAACTTGGAACAGGTGAGGGAATTTGTGTATTTAGGTAGCATGTTCACAGCAGATGCCCGAACGGATAGTGACGTCGAAAGAAGGGTTGGTGCGGGTAACAAAGTGAATGGAGCTTTAAAAATAGTTATTGGAAACAAGAATTTATCAATGAAAGCGAAAACGGCCGTTCACAATGGAGTTCTGGTCCCAACCCTAATGTATGGAAGCGAAGCATGGAACTGGCAGAAGAAGGATGAGAGTAGAATAAATGCGGTAGAGATGAGGTCCCTAAGACGTATGTGTGGTAGAACGATATACGACAGAATCTCAAATGCTGATATAAGAAAGGAATGTAGAGCGGAAGAAGGTATAATGAACAAAATTATGAAAGGATCGCTGCGTTGGTTCGGACATATGGAACGCATGGATGGAGTAAGAATGGTTAAGAAAGTATACGTTAATGATGTAAATGGGGTACGAAGTCGAGGCAGACCGAGGAAAACATGGCATGACCAAATTAATCAAATTTTATAGATTGGTCATGTTAGAAGTCGGAGGAATCGACGTGCGTGTATGACTCGTTGTATGAATGTGGAGGAAGCTAGAGAGGTTTGCCAGGATAGAGTGGTGTGGCGGTCCATTCTCTCTGCCTACCCTGCGGGGAAAAGGCGTGATGGTTTGTTGTTGTTGTTGTTGTCGAGAAGATGTCTGCGGGGAAGATGTATTATTATTATTTTATGAAAAGACAACTTCAGAGCTATCGATTCAAAAATATCACCGGTTTCTGATGCTTCGAAAAGAAGAGCTACTGCACGACGTCGTTCACCATACTAAAAGATCCTTGAAGAGAAGAGGCCAGAAAAAAAACAGTGGCTTAAGTCAAAACTTTGCTTTCGGGAGAATAAGTCAGCAAGAAAGGCAAGAAAAAGATAAATGAAAACCAAAGTCCCCCATCATATTGTCTAGGAAGAGGCAATTTGCCCTTTGTGCCTTGAATGGAAATTGCAAAATTTGGGTCCATGAGGCTTGTGCCAATATTTCAGAATTATCAAATCAATATGTTTGTGATTATTGCCTTTTTTAAACAACATTTTATACTGGCCGGTACTGGAGGACTACTTTTTAAATGTCTATTTCTCATTATTCTAAAATGTTATTAATAAAGTTGTTTATTTCTTAAAGAAATGGATATTTTATTATTTCCGTTTAAAGCCTAAGAGTTTATTTACACAAATCAGCAAGTATTGAACATATAATTAAAGTCATTTTTATTTTATTCTACATAAACCTTAGGGTGACGGTACTGTAGGACTCTCCCCTATTATTATTTTGTTGAATCGCTCTTTACATCATGACAGCATGAGCGAAATATATGTAAAGGGTATTATAGCTATGTGTGTTGTCCCCGTGGTTGTTCAATCTATACTTAGACAAGTGTATGAAAGAACTTGAAGGCATAGACGCTGGTGCTAAGAAAAAATGTTTGTCAGTCAGCTGTTTGTTATATGCAGACGATGCTGTGTTAATCGCTGACAGTAGAGACAATTTGCAAGTCTTAGTGTCAAGGATGTTTGAGGCATGCAAAAAGTGTGACTTGGTGATGAATGTGTCTAAATCTAAAGTAATGGTTTTCGAGAAAGAAGAATGTATGACGATTTGTGATATAAGTCCGATGGACGAAAAATTGGAGCAAGTTACCGATTTTACGTATCTGGGAAGCATTTTTACAAGAGACGGAAAAATAGAGAAAAACATCGAAAGAAGGGTTGGTGCTGGGAATAAAATAAATGGCGCACTCAAAGTCATTACTGCAAATAGAAATATATCCACAGAAGTAAATATGGCAGTACACAATGGAGTTCTAGTGCCAACCATCATGTATGGAAGTTAAGCTTGAAGCTGGCAAAAGAAGGATGAAAGCAGGATAAACGCTGTAGAAATGAGATCACTAAGAAGAATGTGCGGGAAAACGATGTATGATAGAATACCGAACGATGAAATAAGAAAAAAATGTAAGGCAGATGACCGCATCATGGATAAAATTAAAAAAGGATCCCTGAGATGGTTTGGACATATGGAACGAATGGATGAGAGTAGAATGGTTAAAAAGTTGTACACAAGCAGCGTGAGTAGAAAAAGAAGCCGAGGATAACCGAGGAAAACATGGCATGACCAAATTAATCAATTACTAAAAGGCGGTCACATTCGAAGTCAGAATAATCGACGTGCGTGCATGGTACGATGTATGAATGTAGAGGAATCCCGAGAGGTATGCCAGGACAGAGCATTGTGGCGATCAATCCTCTGCCTACCCCTCCGGGGAAATGGCGTGATGTTTAGTTAGTTAGTTTAGTTATTCTCTTTACATGTGATAGGTAGCTAATCTATAGCCATTGTATTGTGACGTGAATTCTACACCAGACCAAAGACAGTGTGACAATCACACTGCCCTCGCCGGGAATCGAACCCGGAACCTTCGGGGTGGCAGTCAATGAACTTACCACTCGGCCACGAAGGTCGTCAAGGGAATGTATGGAAGTGAAGCTTGGAGTTGGCGGTTGGTTCCTCGGTCTTCATCTATTTCTAGATACGTTTACTTCATTTACAAATAAATTGTTTTACACTATTTCTTCATTAATTATTAAAGTGTTGTAGAGAAATTGACGTGCGCGCGTGACACGATGTCTGAATGTTGAGGAAGCGAGATAAGTATATCTGGAAATAGCGTTGTGGCGGTCTGCTATTTCTTGGAGATGGTTATTTAGTGAATTACGACAGAATCTCAAATGCTGATATAAGAAAGGAATGTAGAGCGAAAGAAGGTAATATGAACAAAATTATGAAAGGATCGCTGCGTTGGTTCGGATATAAATGGAGCGCATGGGTGAAGAAAGAATGGTTAAAAAAAGCATACGTTAACGATGTAAATGGAGTACAGAGTCGAGGTGGAAAACATGGAATGATCAAATTAATAAAAATTTGTAGGTTGGTCATGTCAGAAGCCGGAAGAATTGACTTGCGTGTATAACTCGCTGTATGAATGTGGAGGAAACTTGGAGAGTATGTCAGGATAGAGTAGTGTGGCGGTCCATTCTTCAGATATTAATGAATATAATTTTAAGGATTACTTAATTAAAGTAATATTACGTGTAAATAGAAATAGGACAGTTATTTCGTATGTTCGAAAACTTATTTCATATTTTTTACTGCCACCTGTTGATGAAATTTATAAACTGTTTTTTAATATTTTAAGTTTTTTTACAATGAAATTATATACTAAAATATATGTCTAAATTTGAAATTTCAATGCATAAAATCATAAAAAATTTACATCTTGACAACGGATACACAATTATATCATAAATAATGCATATTTACCATAAATTATTGATAAAATACTTGAGAACTTTTCACTACGTCAAATGAAAAATGATTAAGCAGGGAACTGTATTAGTTTCAAATTATTTCCAAGTGCGGCGCTAATGTAGTCCAATAATTTCGTGTATTATATTCTATTGATTGACGGATTATTATCAAAATTAGAATAATTTATATATTTATATTATAAAACCTTATCTGACTGGTGTATAACAGAATTTGTAACGTCTTAAATCATTTTTTATTTGCTGCAAATTTATATGTACTATGATTATGTCAGATTTATAAAGAAAATTGTGCAGTTAAACTGTCAAAAACAATTCGTTTTGAATGCATTATTTTACCTAAACTCATTGCAAGACCACAATTCTTTCAGATATTGGTGAGTATTCTTTTAAGCATTTCTTTATTAAATTAATAAGTAAATTTAATATCTCGAGATGGTGACATAGGAAAATAAATAGAAACAAAAAATACGTATTTTAAAATATATTTATTTGCAAAAGTACGAACAATTTTATTTATTAAAAAAACGACATTTTACATATACTATTGAGCACTCCCAATCACAGAATAGATTATAATTATATGTATCTTTTTTAAGCTATTTATAACTACATGTTTTAAGTATAAAATTCATAAGAAATATTATTTCAGTATTATAGATATGAAAACATATTACAAACATCTGTTTTCTAGAAGTTCTATAATATTTTATGGAAATGACATATTTCGATCTGCTAGGGTATTATAAAACATTTGATAATGCCTTAGCAGACGTAATATTGTAATTAAATATAATAAAACATATGTTTTCATTCTTATTAATTATTGAATATGGAGTTTTCCATTATTGTTCTAGAATCAATACAAAACAAAATACACCTTATTAAAATAAAATTTAACTAATAAATTATTCCTAAGTTTCTACGGAGGGGTAGGCAGAGAGAATGGACTGCCATACTGTTCTGTCCTGACACACCTCTTAAACAACACTCACACATTGTAACATGTGTGCTCGTCAATTTTTTAAAATTTGTTGTGCCCGCATTTTAACATTTGATTAATTTGATCATTCCATGTTTTCCTTGGTCTTCCACGACTTCTCTTTTCACTCACACGGCCAGTATACAACATTTTCACCATTCTTCTCTCATCCATTCGTTCCATATGTACAAACCATCTAAGGGATCCTTTTTTTATTTTACTAACTAACTAACTAACTAACCATCACGCCATTTCGCAGGGTAGGCAGAGAGGATGGATCACCACAATGCTCTGTCCCGGCATACCTCTCGGGCTTCCTCTACATTCATACATCGTATCATGCACGCACGTCGATTATTCCGACTTCGAATGTGACTGCCTTTTAGTAATTGATTAATTTAGTCATGCCATGTTTTCCTCGGTCATCCTCGGTTTCTCTTTCCACTCACACTGCTTGTATACAACATTTTTACCATTCTTCTCTCATCGATTCGTTCCATATGTCCAAACCATCTCAGGGATCCTTTTTTACTTATGATGCAATCATCTGCCTTACATTTCTTCCTTATTTCATCCTTCAGTACTCTATCATGTATCGTTTCCCACACATTCTTCACAATGATCTAATTTATACGGCATTTATCCTACTTTCATATTTTTTTGCTTCACTTCCATACATAAGGATTGACACTAGAACTCCATTATGTGCTGCCATCTTTGCTTCAGTGGATGTATATCTATTTGCAATGATGACTTTAGGAGTGCCATTTATTTTGTTACCAGTGCCAACCTTTATTTCTATGTGTTTCTCCATTTTTTCATCTCTTGTAAACATGCTCACCAGGTAGACAAATTCGGTAACTTGCTCTAATTTCTCACCATTTGCACTTATGTCATAATCCGTCATATATTCTTCCTTTTCAAATACCATAACGTTCTCGTTGCGGATAGTGCGGACGAATTACAAGTCTTGGTGTCGAGAATGTATGAGGTATGCAAGTCAAATGATTTAATGATGAATGTCGGAAAGTCAAAGGTGATGGTTTTCGAAAGGGAAGAGCAAATGACAGTTTGTAATATAAGTGTGAACGAAGAGAACTTGGAACAGGTGAGGGAATTTGTGTATTTAGGTAGCATGTTCACAGCAGATGCCCGAACGGATAGTGACGTCGAAAGAAGGGTTGGTGCGGGTAACAAAGTGAATGGAGCTTTAAAAATAGTTATTGGAAACAAGAATTTATCAATAAAAGCGAAAACGGCCGTTCACAATGGAGTTCTGGTCCCAACCCTAATGTATGGAAGCGAAGCATGGAACTGGCAGAAGAAGGATGAGAGTAGAATAAATGCGGTAGAGATGAGGTCCCTAAGACGTATGTGTGGTAGAACGATATACGACAGAATCTCAAATGCTGATATAAGAAAGGAATGTAGAGCGGAAGAAGGTATAATGAACAAAATTATTGTTAAGAAAGTATACGTTAATGATGTAAATGGGGTACGAAGTCGAGGCAGACCGAGGAAAACATGGCATGACCAAATTAATCAAATTTTAAAGGTTGGTCATGTTAGAAGTCGGAGGAATCTACGTGCGTGTATGACTCGTTGTATGAATGTGGAGGAAGCTAGTGAAGTTTGCCAGGATAGAGTAGTGTGGCGGTCCATTCTCTCTGCCTACCCCTGCGGGGAAACAGACTTGGTACATTCTTGACACTAGGACTTGGTGAACATGCTTTCCAGATATATATATTCGGTAACTTGGTACAATTTCATCATATATTATATTTCATCAAGCTCAAAATATTAGGATGGTAACTCTAAAATGTTTAAAATCTTTTAATTTATAGTCGTAACTTAGTTATTTATTTATTAGGAATTACTTTAATTCGTAAACTCTTAAACAAACTAAAATCATCACGCCATCTCCCGAATGGGTAGGCAGAAAGAATGAACCGCAACACTGTTATTTCCTGACATTCTTTTATTGCTTCCTAAACATTCATACATCATGTCATGTACGCATGTCGATTTCTGCGACTGCTTACGTGGCTAATATTAATTTATTTAATCGTGCCACGTTTTTTTTATTTCTAATTTAATTTACGCTAACATATACTTTTTTAACAATCTTTGTTCTTTCATTCCTTCCATGTGTCCAAACTGTCTTAATGTTCTTTTCATTATTTTTTTCATAACACTTTCATTTGCCCCGCATTCACTTCTTATATTTTCATTCGACACTATCATACACAGATTATCTACACATTCGTCTAAGAGATCTCATTTCTACTGCATTTATTCTACTTTCATTATTATTTTGGCAGTTCCATGCTTCGCTTCCATACATAAGGGTCTGTACAAGAACACCATTGTGCACATTTATTAATATTTTTAATAAATATATTTCAAGTTCCGCTAACATCATTAACATATACTTTTTTCGCCATTCTTTCCACTTATAATAACTCTTAAACCTGTTTAAATATTGTTAGTGCTATTATCTAACTAATTTTCATTGTTACCCTTTGAAATATGATATGAAGTCTGAACGAGGCGAGATATTCGCTTATGCTGGAGAGGGTTCAGAAAAAATTTCTGAGGTATCTCTACATGAATAAGTATGGTAGCTATCCATGGCTCTATCCCACAGCGTTTCTTTTGGGAATGTTGGGGTCTAATTCTCTGCAGCTTCGAAGAGACGGGTTTCTCATAATCCATTTCTTTAGATTAATTAGGGGATATTTTGAAAACTCAGCCGTGCTGAAGATTGTAGGGCTTTTTGTTCCCGACAGATATCTCCGACAGCGCCAGCATAGATTGTTCTTTCTTCCGGCCGCAAGAACAAACCTGCCTCTAATAATGCCGTTGGGAAGAGCAATCAGTCTGCTGAACAGATTACCTCGGAGATCGACGTCTTTCATATTAGTGAAAGTACATTCAAAAGATAAATACTCTTAACTTTAGAGAGTATCTTGTCTTCCTAAAGTTGAAAGCTCTTATACGTTCCTGATTCTTTACCCTTTCTCAAATAGACGCCTTAAACTGTAATTATGTTTGTAATATCTTTTGAGTGAATAAAATATGGACATTTATATGAATACTTAGAATTTCTTGTATCTTTTTTGGGATTGAAATTGAATTAGAATAATCTTCATTCCATCTCGCTAATGGAGTAAGGAATGGTCAGATGCTATGTTTGGTCAGCGCTGTTATACGGGTGGAGTCATGGACCCTTAAAGTCAATGTTATGAACCGATTAGAGGCCTTTGAGATGTGGATACATCGAAGGATGTTACGCATCTCCTGGACTGACAATGTCAGCAACACAAACGTTCTCCATCGAGCCAGAGTTGACAGGTTGCTTAGCAACATCAAAGTCCGTAAGGTGTCCTACTTGGGCCATGTTCTGAGAGGCGAAAGGTATGCACTATTACATCTGATCTTGGAGGGTAAGATTGAGGGTCGACGAGGTGTTGGGAGAAGGCGGGTTTCCTGGTTGAGGAACATCCGAGAGTGGACTGGGCTGAGGACTGTGGGGGAGCTGTTCCGAGCTGCCCAGGACAGGGAGGCCTACTCAAGGGTGATAGTCAACGTTGGGGAGACCTGACAGGACACGGAAAGAAGAAGGAGAAAGAAGTAGCTACAAAAAATCTTCAATAAAATATTTCATACTCTCACTTTACATGGCTGATGTTATATAAATTGTGTCTAGTTTTTCTCGATCTACTTCTATTTCATTCACCATTTACATTGTTTGCTTTCTTCATCAATATTTCATAAGTCATTGATACATTCAACAATACTTTCATTCGCTCTGCATTCACTTATTTTATCTACATTTGACATTATTTCATGTTATTTCTAATTATTATATTACACAAATTCGTTTAAGATATCTCTCATATTCAAATTCTACTTTTATTCTTAATTTGCCAGTTCCATGCATGCATTGTATACATAATGTTAGGCACAAGAACACCATTTTGTATTTTCCTATAATATTTTATATGATATCTTTATTAATATTCGTAAAATTTTAATTCAAAAATAGGTTTGTTGTATACAAATCAAGTTTATATAGAAAATGTTTAAAACAGCAAAGAAAAATAATTTTAATAATTAAATCAAATGCTTTAAGTATATTACTCTTGATATTAAAATTAATTTGTCTTTATTAATTATTTAATACAAATAAAAATCGTTTTGTGAACATATTTCGTAATATTTATGAAAAATCGCTTAAGCTGCATACAAAATATGATTAAGAGACATCTGGCGGCAAAATATGAAAACTATTTTAAAGTCGCGTTTTTATGAGTTAGCGTTTCACGACTATAGATGGCACTCGAATCGAAAATCCAATATAATTTATTATTAAATGTTTAAAATGGTATTACGTATAATAATTAATATCTAAAATCACTGCATTTGTAAGCTAATATTAAACTTATATTAAATCACTTGTAGCGTTCATATTAAATACTTAAAAACAATTTAATTACATTAAAACTAGTGAATGATACCTGTGTTTGAAAAACAAGGAATGTCAGTAGAAGGTTAATTAGAATAAATTGAGAATGAAGCTAATCAAAGTCTATATATTTCTTAGCAATTAGCAATCCATTATCTGGCCATAGTCGATGACACACATGATTTTTGAATATGAAAATTTTACTGTGGATAGATACGTACAAATGCCGCTAGATGGCATTATAATATTACATTTATTTTGAATTTTAACTGACATTCCTTGTTTTTCCCCTATAGTCTTCATATGCTTTGAGTCATTTTAGTTATTGCAAAATACTTCTCATACGTTGGTCTTGAAGAAGAACTCAAAGTCGAAACTACACAAAGTTTTTTCTTGAAGTCAAAACTTGAGCATCACTTATGTTATTATTATTATTTTGAATACTCGTATAAAAATATTATGAACTAATTTTCGTATTGAATTCAGTCAATTTTGTTATACATATTACTAAACTGTTTCTTCAGGCAAATATGGCAATTTTGAAAGAATTTCTTGTTTGATTTCTGGGCCCCCTGATTCTAGTTCCGACATTGTCTTTTCTATCCTTGCAATATCCTGTGATCTTCTCCGTCTTTCAGCATCGAACGGGACATCGAATTCGCTTCCATCGTCGATGACTTCCAAATGGCAGCTGTCTTCTTCGGATGTTCTGTCTTCTTCGCAGCTGGACTGGAACGATTCCGAGTTGAAACCTTCGTTGTTATTTGCTGTGCAGTCGTCGGATTCGTCGTGCAGTCTGTTGGTGAAGTTGCGTATGTTTTTGGTTATATCATCTATGTTCTCCTGTATCCTGTTTCCAAAATTGATGCCCATGTCTTTGATTTTGTCTGCTTGCATCTTTATGAGTGAGGGTCTTCGCTCATCATTGATTTTAGCGTCGGTTTCGTCGCTGTCAGACGTGTTTAAGTCAACGGAATGCAAGAACGGAGATGAGCTCTCGTTTCCATCAAGTGGGATTTCACACGGTCCATATACTCCTTGCAGCTTCGCTTCGAGGTCTTGGGACATTTTTCTGATGGATTCTGCGTAGCGTGATTGACGCCTCTTGGGGTTATATGGAGATCGTTGGTATGATGATTTCTTGGTGAACGCGAGGAGAGGCAAAAGGATAGCCAAAACAAAAGTGATCCACATGATGACTTGTGTTGCGGTTGGTAAAATGTTGAGGTAGAGTTTGAATCTTGTAGCCATGCCATCTGGAAGACCATACATTCCCTGAAGAGAAAAAAAAACATCTAATTAAACACATTAGCCCTCCCTTCCCTATGATGGGTATCTTCTACACGTTGCTTCTAATAACCGTCAATATCTCTATAAATATAATAAATACAAGGTTTAGATTTTAGGTATTCGTCCATAATATTACGCATTGATTTAAAAAATAACATTAATTGCTGAAAGTGAGGAGGAACTGCAGTAGGCCTTAGCAACTTTACAAGGCATTCTTCAAGATAGCTACAACATGAAGATAAATAAAGACAAAACAAAGCTGCTGACTGTAGGCCGAACGCAACATCAGATGAGAGTAGTGATGTCAGGAGTTCCACTAAAGAACACCAAGGAGTTTGTCTACCTCGGGAGCAAAATAACATGGGACGGTCGGTCTAAGAGCGAGGTCGACAGCCGTATACATCAGGCTAGGCTTGCATTTAATTAAATATGAGGGGGTAGATCGCCCCAATGCTCTGTCCTGGCATACCTCTCGGGATTCCTCTACATTCATACATCGTGCCATGCACGCACGTCGATTATTCCGACTTCGAATGTGACCGCCTTTTAGTAATTGATTAATTTGGTCATGCCATTTTTTCCTCGGTCGTCTTCGGCTTCTTTTACCACTCACGCTGCTTGTGTACAACTTTTTAATCATTCTACTCTCATCCATTCGTTCCATATGTCCAAACTATCTCGGGGATCCGTTTTTAATTTTATCCATGATGCAGTCATCTGCCTTACATTTCTTTCTTATTGAATCGTATTCTATCATACAACGTTTTCTCGCACATTTTTCTTAACTAATTAACTAACTAACCATCACGCCGTCTCCCCGAAGGGGTAGGCAGAAAGAATGGACTGCCACACTTTCCCCTCCTGACATATCTCTCTCGCCTCCTCAACACTCACACATCGCGTCATGCACGCGCGTCGACCTCTCCGACTCCTCACATGGCCGACATTCAACACCTGATCCACTCGATCGTGCCACGCCCTCCCCGGTCCTCCTCCATTTCCGGCTCCATTCACATCACCAACATACAATCCTTTTACCATTCTTTCTTCATTCATTCTTTCAATATGTCCAAACCATCTTAATGATCCTTTCATTATTTTGTTCATGACACCATCATTCGCACCGCATTCACTTCTTATATTTTCTTAATGATCTAATTTCTACGGAGTTTATCCTGCTTTCATCCTTCTTTTGCCAGCTTCATGCTTCACTTCCGTACATAATATTTCTACTTCATGCATTAACAAATTCCTAATATCGCGATGCAAGAGACTCCAGAGGGCCGTCGACCACCAAAGAGATGGAGAGAAGGCTGGTCGTCTTCATCACAGGAAGAAAGTTGATATCCTGCATAAACAGATGGCAAGATCTAATCAAATCAATCAAATTATTCGATCGCGAATATCATACGCAGCGTTCGTATTTAGATTTTTTAGTAAGGATTAATTGTATCTCAATAGAGACGAAGATGTAAATTATTTTCTGAGAACAGAATATGGTAGTCGAGGCGCTTACAGGACTTATGACCTGTCATTGGTTGGGTTAAGCGATCACTTTAGGTTTAACAACATACCCCATTCCGCACTTGTTATGACCACCACATCTGACAATTTTTTTGGAACTTGTATATATGCTAGCATCCCGCGCTTATCTTTAAATATTTTATTTCACTCTACACTAGCGTCATCTATTAAGATTGGGAAGCATTAAGCAGAAAATCTTTATTAATGCACTGTGAAAGTCTCTGCAAATCATACAGTACTAGATTACGCCTGGAGATGTCTCTCCAATTTGTATGCTACTTGGACCAGTTATTTTATACAACATATTGAATGTATACAAATTCTTGTAGACAAATAAAGGATTTTACCCATTGCAAATATTTTTTTTTCTTCTTCTTCTTCTTCGATGGCCCTACAGCCCATATCGAGCCTTAGCCTCCAGTATTCTTCGCCTCCAACTCCTCCTGTCCTCCGCTTCGACCCTCCAATCTGACACTCTTAACAATCTTGCTCCATCTCTCCCAACTTCATCCTCCAATTGGTCTTCTACCACCTGGGTGCCACTCTAATCTATCTCAATAGAGACGAAGATGTGAATTGTTTTTCTGGGAACAGAATTGGTGGCCGAGGCGCTTACGGGACTTATGACCTGATCCGCAATGGGTAAAATCCAGTATTTGTCTACAAGAATTTGTATACATTCAAAATGTTTTAGATATTTTAGATTTAAAACACGCCTTAATGCGCCCTTGAGGTGATTACATCACAAAAACTGCGCCTTTAAAGTGGGAAAATTATTATTATTATAATGCTTCTTTACATTAACAATTAAAATTCCACAATACAGGGATTAAAATTATTTTTTTAATAAATACAATTAAAATGCAATAATTATTCTTACTGACATGCAAAAACACAATTATAACTGTGTCTTACAAATGTTTAACCTTTTTGCTTTATTCCATAACAAATGGTACTTGTAAAGTTAATGATCGAACACGAATTAAATTATTCAAGGGTTCATCAATTGACCCTTATTTAGATACTAACTAACTAACTAACCATCACGCCGTCTCCCCGAAGGGGTAGGCAGAAAGAATGGACTGCCACACTTTTCTTTCCTGACATATTTCTCAATTCGCTTCCTCAACATTCATACATTATCATGCACGCGCGTCGATTTCTCTGACTCCTCACGAAAGATCATTAAGATGGTTTGGATATATGGAAAGAATGGTAAAAAAATTATATGTTAATGACGTAAATGGAACCAGAAATAGAGGAAGACCGAAATAAATCAAATATTGAATGTCGGCCATGTGAGGAGTCTTAGATATCGAAGCGCGTGCATGACACGATGTATGAATGTTGAGGAAGCGAATTTAGAAATATGTCAGGAAAGAAAAGTGTGGCAGTCCATTCTTTCTGCCTACCCCTTCGGGGAGACGGCATTATGGTTAGTTAGTTAGTTAGTTAAGATAATTATAATATACTCACGATTTCGAACCATAATAAAGGAAGAGTCGACTTTGAGAACCCTTTCAGCTCGTGAACACCAGACATATCTTCAGTCAGGGCCATGTTTATTTGGATCCTGACAGCCACGTTCAAAGGGAGTCCAGATCTTGGCTGGAGCCACAGGCGAGAAGCGTGCTTTTCTTCCGGGGGATTTAAGCCTCGGAGGTTCAATCCCAATTCTGGCCCATTCAGGAAATGAGGATAAGAAAGGGCTATCGGAAATCCATAGTAACAATCTGTGACATCTATGAGGCCATCTTGGAGGCATTTGTCTGAAAAAAAGTGAAATATAGATAAATATGGCGTTAGAGTCCGTTCGACCCTTATGAATAATTGACCTTCTGAGAATTTGAAACCTTAGTTAATGAGTTTTGAACCTCCTCACCAGCTCCCGTTAGACGAAAAAAGAGAATACGGGAAAATGGGAATGGAAAAGGAAATATAACTGGGAAAGGAAATGTGACTGGGAAAGGAAATGTGACTGGGAAAGGAAATGTGACTAGAAAAAGAAATGGGACTGGGAAATGAAATATGACTGGGAAAGGAAATGTGACTGAAAAAATACATGTGACTGGGAAAGGAAATGTGACTGGAAAAGGAAATGTGACTGGAAAAGGGAATATGTAAGTGAAGCACGGAACTGGCAAAATAAGGATGGAAATAGACTTGATAAAGTAGAAATTCTTCGTGAACGACTGTCACACTGTCTTTGGTCTGATGTAGAATTCACGTGACAATAAAATGGCAATAGATTAGCTACCTATCACATGTCACGAGAATCACTTTGACAGCTATAATACCCTTTTCATCGATTTGGCTCATGCTGTCATGATGTAAAGAGCGCTTCAACTAAATAATTATAATAATAATTTGTTTGTAAGTTTAGTTCATTAAAATGATTTTTTTTAATCTTTCAGTTGGTTACATTGGAACTTGGATTCCTACGGGGGCGCGACCGGCCCCCTGTGGCGCTTCTTGGGGGCGGATGCGGGTCCAGAGACGAGTAGGGGGCGTTAAAGCTGTCAAGAGGAGCGCCATGGTATAATAATTTAAGATATTAATACTCGTAATATGATTCTTTGAAAATACTGTTTTAGTTTTAATAGATGGCAGTACATAATGGAGTTATAGTGCCAACCCAACCCAACTCAACTTATGTAAGGAAGAGAAGCATGGAGCTTGCAGAAAAATGATGAAATTGGGATAAATACCGTAGAAATGAGATCACTGAGACCAATGTGCGGGAAAACTATACACGATATATAATACCGAACGACGAAATAAGTAAGTAATGTAAGGCAGATGATTGCATCATAAATAAAGTTAAAATAGGATCCCTGATGGTTTGGACATATGGAACAAATGGACGAGATGGTTAAAATGTTGTATACGAGCAGTGTGAGTGGAAAGAGAAGACGTGGAAGACCAAGGAAAGCATGGCATAACCAATTTAAGCAAATACTAAAAGGCGGCCACATTCGAAGTCAGAAAAATCAACGAGCGTAGATGTTACGATGTATGAATGTAGTGGAATCTAGAGAGGTATATAATGTATGAAAGTAGAGGAATCTAGAGAGTAGATTCTCATCTTACTCTTAATGGCCATGTCTTTGTTTTTCCATATTGTGAATTTTAGAGCCCCAGAGATTGCAGCTGCCTTGTTTACTTGGGCTTGTATGTCTCCTACCAGGTCTATGACTAGATACTTGAAGGTCCTGACCTGTTCTATGGGTTGATTTTCTATAACCAGGTTACATGTTTTGGGTGTTTTTGGAAAAGGTCGTACATTTTGTCTTTTCGATAAAGATCGTCATGTTGTATTTCTAAATTATATAATAATATAATACTATGGTATACGAGTATAATAAAAAGCCTGCCGTCTGCTGGAATCTCCGTGTGCCTATTAATGTTTGTCTTGCTTTGTGATCATATTGAAAGACTTTTTCATTCAAGTTGGCTTCTTATTATTTCCTTTATATCGCGGACGGATATATATTTCCTTCCTCTATTTCTAGCTCCGTTCACGCCGTTTACATATACCTTCTTCACCATTCTGTCTTCACTCATTCTTTCCATGTGTCCAAACCATCTTAATGACCCTTTCCTTATTTTGTTCATAACACTTTCATTCGCACCGCATTCACTTCTTATACTTGCATTTGACACTCTATCATATACAGATTTGTCACACATTCGTCTTAGAGATCTCATTTCTACTGCATTTATTCTACTTTCATCCTTCTTTTGCAAGTTCCATTTTGTACCACCGATAAACGTTGCTTTGGTCCAAGGTAGCTTCACCATATGCTACAGTCAACATTCGAAATGCGTCCGCGCACTTTATTTTGTTTTTCACACAAAATTTGATACAGATTCTTTGATCCATTTTTTGGAATAGGCAAAAATCGAAGACGAGCCAAAACACATCCAAGCAAAACAGCTGTCAAAAATTAACTAAACATTCAAAATGGCCGACCTTGTCAGCATAAGTAAGGGACATGAGTACCAACATAACGCTACAAAAAAATCAAAAATCAAATATACGTAGCCAGCGGAAATTCAAAATTCGCGATACTTTTTGAACAGACCTCGTAGATGGCGCATTGAAACTGACATGTGAATTGTGGTGTTGGATATTAACATATATACAACTTCCAATTAATTTCTACATGGACATGGATTCATTTATAAATAACCCGAACGTTGCGGGGCCCTCCCGGCTCTGGGCTCCGACAGACCTGTCGGTGTCCTTGTACGGGCGGGTCCGCCGACTCACCCCCAAGGCGCGGGACTCGGTTCGCGGGAGGCGTCTCGGATCTGGGCTCCGACAGACCTGTCCGTGTATCTGCGCGGGCGGGTCCGCCGTCTCACCCCAAAGGCGTTATACATCGTTATAACGCCTATCTAAATTTATGTAAATTTTCTCAATCAAATTTTCAAGTTTTTGCTGGTGTTGGATTGTTTTAAGTGCCTAATTAAAATGAAAACAGTGGAATAAAAAATTTAATAAACACAAATGTCCGGATCGTCCAGCTGACAAGTGCACCATCTAAAAGAACATTATGTGTTAAATTATTTTATATCGTTGTATGATTGACGACGTTGAATGATTGAAGTGTGCGCGGGAGATGCCTATTGGTGGCGATGAGGTTCGCAACCCATCACACCGCGTCTCTCGCGGTGGCGAAAAGAGAAGAAAGGAGTGCAGCATCGATTAAAGTGTTGCAGTCCATTCTTTCTGTCTACCCTTTCGGGGAAACGGCGTGATGGTTAGCTAGTTAGTTAGTTACAACTTCCAAAAATTTGTCAGACATGGTGATCATAAGAAGGAAGGTGGAATGGGGAATGTTGTAATTACATAGAGCGTGCGCTTAACCCAACCAATGACAGGTCATAAGTCCTGTAAACACCTTGATCACCATATTCAGTTTCCAGTTTGCATCTTCGTCTCTATTGAGATAAAATTAATCCTTTAATATGAGTTTGGTGACACAGAATTTATTTTTTGTAAAGATTTTAAATACACCTAAAATGGGATATTAAATTAATTCACATTCCATAGATAAATCTATTTTATAATTTTTCGTGACCCTCTACTAATATTATAAAACAAAAAAGTGGGATGGGCTAGGCACACCACTGCGTGATGGTTAGTTAGTTAGTTTTAATTCTCTGTAAACGTTGGTGGCAAATTCTGCGTAAAAACTTGAATACCAGTTTCCCGACTATACCTGGACAACCAAGACGGCTAGCTTCGGCCTGGTGGCCAGATAGTTGAGGATATAGTTCCGGACAGCACCTGGGTGGATCTGCGGCAAGAAACAAACAACATTTTAATTTATTGGGGAATTTTATTCCATAGATCGTTAGTTAAAATTATAAAAAAATGTGCTCTCAAAGTTTTAAATACAAATTTCAATTCGTTGTGAAGTTATGAGCGGTTAAGTGAGCTTCTCTCGTAAAGTGCAGGAGTGTCTTCTTTTAATTTGTGGCTCTCATTCGCAAAGGAGTCCCACGGAAAATTGTGAATGTCATCAGGGCAATGTATGACGGTTGTTCTTGTCGTGTAGTGCAACAGGGCAAACTCTCCGAGACTTGGAAATCTACCGCGGATGTTATTGGAAAACTCCAGGTGTTTATATTGTAGCCTTCACTCAATATTCAACATCTATTGGCCCCAAACAGTGGCAAATGACGTTCTCTGGACCATGGCAGGCGAAAAGCCAATCAGAGAACAAGTCCCTAGACGCAAGTGGATCGGTCACAATCTGAGACGGAACCCAGCCTGGATCGCTCAGGGCGCACTAGACTGATCCCCTATGGGGGGAAAGAGGAAGCGAGCCCTGCAGGACGAGGTTAAAGCAGCAGTCACTTGGGATGGTTCCTTGAGGCCCTATGCACCACGGAGGTGTGACAGGACGAGAAGAAGATATGAACCTCAATTCTGATTTATTTCTGGACAGTGCAGGCAGACTATACAAGATAATTGGGACGTGGGTTACCTGGAGACCAGCCGTGCCAGCGTTGTGGCTGCCAGCAGCTGCGCGTAGCTGGAGTCGGCCCGCTCCAAGAGGGCCTGACATCTTCCCAGGGTGCTGGTGGACTCCTGAAATAACAATCACCGTATAACATATATAGGGTATTCTTTTTAGAGGTAATTCGTCCGCACTATCCGCAACGAGAATGGCATCGTCCGCGTAAAGCAGACAATTTCAAAATAATTTCAATATTTATTCAAAATGAAAAAAAAAACACACTAAAATAATGTTAATGTCTATGATATTGGCTTTAGTTCATAGATAATATTATGCCATTATTGTTTAAATATGATTTCGGGCATATGAGCGCCACGGCTAGCTCCAATGAAGCGCAATCGTGAAGTCCAATTTTAGACAATTGTCATCTTTGTGGATGCGTATTATCCACTAGAGTGTACGTGGTGCGAAAACGATCCATGTTCTTCCGAATAACTTGTTCGGATGGACAATTACGTCGACCGTAAAATGGACATAGCGCATGATAAGTTTGGCGAACCGAACCATGATTTACAAAACAAATTTGCACAGTTTGCAAGTGCTGTCTGACGTCAGTCTATTCATGGTGAAATGGCAAAATGTACTGACTACAAATAACTGTCAACTTGACAGTCTGTAGAAACAATGTTGCCGGTTTAAAAACCAAACCCCTAAAAAAAACACCTTATATTTGGAGAATAATCAATTCCAATATCATACCTGGAAACCAACAAGAGCCTTCTCCGCCTCCTGTCTCAGTGTGGCGACCTGGGCTTCATAGAGCTGCTTGCACAGCAACTCGATCTGACGCACCTCCTGAGAGAACACCACTCCAGATTATTATTCACTCCTCCATATAGCTGTTCCCGCTTCTAACACAATAGCCAGAGACGGTGGACCGCCACACTCTTCCATCCTGACACGCTTCTCTAGCTTTCACATTCATACAGCATGTGGGGCACTGCTTCTAACACAATAGGCAGAGACGGTGGACCGCCACACTCTTCCATCCTGACACGCTTCTCTAGCCTTCACATTCATACAGCGTGTCATGCACTGTGGCTTCTAATACAATTGGCAGAGACGGTGGACCGCCACACTCTTCCATCCTGACACGCTTCTCTAGCCTTCACATTCATACAGCGTGTCGTGCACTGCTTCTAATACAATTGGCAGAGACGGTGTACCGCCACACTCTTCCATCCTGACACGCTTCTCTAGCCTTCACATTCATACAGCGTGTGGTGAACTGCTTCTAATACAATTGGCAGAGACGGTGTACCGCCACACTCTTCCATCCTGACATGTTTCTCTAGCCTTCACATTCATACAGCATGTCATACACTGTGGCTTCTAATACAATTGGCAGAGACGGTGTATCGCCACACTCTTCCATCCTGACACGCTTCTCTAGCCTTCACATTCATACAGCGTGTGGTGCACTGCTTCTAATACAATTGGCAGAGACGGTGTACCGCCACACTCTTCCATCCTGACACGCTTCTCTAGCCTTCACATTCATACAGCGTGTGGTGCACTGCTTCTAATACAATTGGCAGAGACGGTGTACCGCCACACTCTTCCATCCTGACATGTTTCTCTAGCCTTCACATTCATACAGCATGTCATGCACTGTGGCTTCTAATACAATTGGCAGAGACGGTGTATCGCCACACTCTTCCATCCTGACACGCTTCTCTAGCCTTCACATTCATACAGCGTGTGGTGCACTGATTCTAATACAATTGGCAGAGACGGTGTACCGCCACACTCTTCCATCCTGACACGCTTCTCTAGCCTTCACATTCATACAGCGTGTGGTGCACTGCTTCTAATACAATTGGCAGAGACGGTGTACCGCCACACTCTTCCATCCTGACACGCTTCTCTAGCCTTCACATTCATACAGCGTGTGGTGCACTGCTTCTAATACAATTGGCAGAGACGGTGTACCGCCACACTCTTCCATCCTGACATGTTTCTCTAGCCTTCACATTCATACAGCATGTCATGCACTGTGGCTTCTAATACAATTGGCAGAGACGGTGTATCGCCACACTCTTCCATCCTGACACGCTTCTCTAGCCTTCACATTCATACAGCGTGTGGTGCACTGCTTCTAACACAATAGGCAGAGACGGTGGACCGCCACACTCTTCCATCCTGACACGCTTCTCTAGCCTTCACATCCATACAGCGTGTCGTGCACTGTCGCTACTAACACAATAGGCAGAGACGGTGGACCGCCACACTCTTCCATCCTGACACGCTTCTCTAGCCTTCACATTCATACAGCGTGTCGTGCACTGCTTCTAACACAATAGGCAGAGACGGTGGACCGCCACACTCTTCCATCCTGACACGCTTCTCTAGCCTTCACATTCATACAGCGTGTGGTGCACTGCTTCTAACACAATAGGCAGAGACGGTGGACCGCCACACTCTTCCATCCTGACATGTTTCTCTAGCCTTCACATTCATACAGCATGTCATGCACTGCTTCTAATACAATTGGCAGAGACGGTGTACGCCACACTCTTCCATCCTGACACGCTTCTCTAGCCTTCACATTCATACAGCGTGTGGTGCACTGCTTCTAATACAATTGGCAGAGACGGTGTACCGCCACACTCTTCCATCCTGACACGCTTCTCTAGCCTTCACATTCATACAGCGTGTCGTGCACTGCTTCTAACACAATAGGCAGAGACGGTGGACCGCCACACTCTTCCATCCTGACACGCTTCTCTAGCCTTCACATCCATACAGCGTGTCGTGCACTGTCGCTACTAACACAATAGGCAGAGACGGTGGACCGCCACACTCTTCTTATACAGCAATATGAGAAATTGTATTTATTACGAAAAGCGTATTTATTACGATATATTTATAAAGATAAATTTTGAGTCATGATAGAACAGTGTGGAGATTAATTATCTCTGTATAATGCTTCAGAGAAACAACGTAATGGTCAGTTAGTATTTTGTCAAATTTCGATAGTTTTTTGCGAAAATTCTGACAGTCCGTGATATGAAATCGCTTGATCGATAAAATAAATCTATATATTTGAGCATATTCCATTTTTAAATTGAAAAGACATCTGTAGAATCATATCGAATTTAATGAATTTTAATACATATTTCATTTTGATTAGATTTTGTCAAATGTCTGCCTATTTGCAAGGACGGCATTGTGTGAAATAAAAGAATCGAATGGACAGTTCGATAATTAAAAATGCGCTTCTGCAGGGGAAGTAGCGTTGAATTGGCTTTATTTTAAAGCTCACCTGTTCTTCTGACATTTTTTGTTGGCTATTCGCATTTGTGACTGATCGCACAGTCTGAGCGCTGGCGATGCCCTCCCCTACTCCATCGCGGCTCTGATGCCGAACCGATTTCCCGACTATTAATTACGAAGCGCGAATAATGTGCAAGTTTACAGGATACAAGAGAGTTTACACGGCAAAAGGCCTAATTACATCACGAAAAACAATATTCAAACACCCGACGGGATCCGGCGCGGTCCGAAATTCACTAATAATATTTTTCTATGTTTTTTGTAGGCATGCGCGATCCGCTCACGAGTCGACTCAAAGAGTCGACTCACTTTGGTGAGCGGGTGAGCGATGATCCATAAAAAAAGAGCGGCAGCTCAATGATCCGTAAAAGAGTCGTTTAGTATGGCTGACGGCTCCGTGAGTCGTTTAGACCGCTCACCGCTCCGAGTACGGCTCTCGGCTCCGTGAGTCGTTTAGTATGGCTGACGGTTCAGTGAATCGTTTAGACCGCTCACCGCTCCGAGTACGGCTCTCGGCTCCGTGAGTCGTTTAGTATGGCTGACGGCTCCGTGAGTCGTTTAGACCGCTCACCGCTCCGAATACGGCTCTCGGCTCCGTGAGTCGTTTAGTATGGCTGACGGCTCCGCGAGTCGTTTAGACCGCTCACCGCTCCGAATACGGCTCTCGGCTCCGTGAGTCGTTTAGTACGGTTCACGGTTCGGGCGGTTCATTTGCAAAATAGGGATGCGCAAAACGACTCATCTCAGGGATCTGATCTGAACGAATCGCTCAGTAAAGTGAGTCGACTCTTTGAGTCGACTCACGACTCGCTGAGATGAGTCGTTTTGCAAAGTGAGCCGACTCTTTTTAACGATCCACGGTTCACAATTGGTGACCTTTTTTTTTTTTTTGCTCCTCGACCAAAAATTTTGATTTCGATTGCCGAAAAAAATTATTGGTGACCTTTTTTTTTTTTTTTTGCTCCTCAGCCAAAAATTTTAGTTTCGATTGCCGGAAAAAATTATTGGTGACCTTTTTTTTTTTTTTGCTCCTCAGCCAAAAATTTTAGTTTCGATTGCCGGAAAAAATTATTGGTGACCTTTTTTTTTTTTTTTTGCTCCTCAGCCAAAAATTTTAGTTTCGATTGCCGGAAAAAATTATTAGTGACCTTTTTTTTTTTGCTCCTCGGCCAAATTTTAATTTCGATTACCAAAAAAAATTATTGGTGACCTTTTTTTTTTTTTTTTTTTGCTCCTCGACCAAAAATTTTTGATTTCGATTGCCGAAAATGAATCGGCTCACTTTGTTGAGCGAAACCGACTCAGATCCCTGAACAGCTCACTAAAAAGAGTCGAACGATTCACCCAACGGATCATTGAGCTGCCGCTCTTTTTTTAAGGATCATCGCTCAACCGCTCACCAAAGTGAGTCGACTCTTTGAGTCGACTCGTGAGCGGATCGCACATCCCTAGTTTCGTGACCCGATAATTAGACATCTGTCGCGATGCATTCAAACCATCGATACGGTGTCTACAGCTCCGCAAGTCAATATCGACCTTGAACGTTTCATTTTGTGTAACTAGTTTGCTGTGTTTGCGTGTCCAGTGACCTCCAGAACCGCAACTGAATCTAGAAGGATGGAGGACTACATATCTGGGAGCACCGAGAGAGAGAGTTCGGAACAATCGAAGTCTGAGCCGGAACCGGCTACCTGGGAAGTCAGCGGAGACGACGATAACATTTCGGAGCGACTAATTCAAGAAACGAGTTCATTGAACATAACAATTGTCAAGGTTGAGTCTCTCAGTAATGGAACCGATTTTAAAGAGGGTGACATGAATAACGGAGATAAAGAAAATGATTCGATGGACCCCACTAATGTTAAGATAGAGCCTGCGGATGGCGAAAACGATTGTACACTCGACGAAACGTTCGCTTTAGATATAGATGTGTCATACAGTATTGTGAAGCAAGATCCAGTAGAATTACTAGGGTCAGGAACCAAACCGTTCAAAATACAGGCAGAATTACAAAATAATTTGCCTAATCATTCAGACGCTAAGTCATTTAAATGTTTAACGTGTAGCAAACGGTTTAAAACAAAAGTAAAATTGAAAAAACATTGTGGTACTCATTCGGATGTAAAACCATTTGAATGTTCAATGTGCTATAAATCGTTTAAATCAAAATCAAATTTAAAAACTCATTTGTTCACTCATTCAGATGTAAGAACACTTGAATGTTCAATGTGCTATAAATCGTTTAAATCAAAATCAAATTTAAAAAATCATTTGTTCACTCATTCACTAAGAACATTGTCATTAATAACATTTGATTGTTCAACGTGCAAAAAATCATTTAAATTAAAATCACGCTTAAAAACTCATTTGCTTACTCATTCAGATGTAAGACCATTTGAATGTTCAATGTGCTATAAATCGTTTAAATCAAAATCAAATTTAAAAGATCATTTGTTCACTCATTCAGATGTAAGAACATTTGATTGTTCAACGTGCAAAAAATCATTTAAATCAAAATCACGCTTAAAAACTCATTTGCTTACTCATTCAGATGTAAGACCATTTGAATGTTCAATGTGCTATAAATCGTTTAAATCAAAATCAAATTTAAAAAATCATTTGTTCACTCATTCACTAAGAACATTGTCATTAAGAACATTTGATTGTTCAACTTGCAAAAAATCATTTAAATTAAAATTACGCTTAAAAACTCATTTGCTTACTCATTCAGATGTAAGAACATTTGAATGTTCAACGTGCAACAAATCGTTTAAAACTAAATGTGAGTTAAAAAAACATTTGATTACTCATTCTGATGTAAAACTATTTACATGTTCAACGTGCAACAAATCGTTTAAAACTAAATGTGAGTTAAAAAAACATTTGATTACTCATTCTGATGTAAAACTATTTACATGTTCAACGTGCAACAAATCGTTTAAAACTAAATGTGAGTTAAAAAAACATTTGATTACTCATTCTGATGTAAAACTATTTACATGTTCAATGTGCTATAAATCGTTTAATACAATAGCAAATTTAAAAAAACATTTGATCACTCATTCAGATGTAACACCATTTGAATGTTTAACGTGCAACAAATCGTTTAAAACTAAATGTCAGTTAAAAAAACATTTTATTACTCATTCTGATGTAAAACCATTTGAATGTTCAACGTGCCACAAACCGTTCAAATTAAATTCACAATTAAAAACACATTTGCTTTCTCATTCTGATGTTAAACCATTTGATTGTTTAACTTGCAAAAAAAAGTTTAAAGCAAAATCAGAATTAAAAGTGCATTATTTTACTCATTCTGATGTTAAACTATTTAAATGTTCAATGTGCTATAAATCGTTTAAATTTAAATCAAATTTAAGAACTCATTTGTTCACTCATTCAGATGTAAGATCATTTGAATGTTCAACGTGCAACAAATCGTTTAAAACTAAATGTGAGTTAAAAAAACATTTTATTACTCATTCTGATGTAAAACCATTTGAATGTTCAACGTGCTACAAACCGTTCAAATTAAATTCACAATTAAAAACCCATTTGCTTTCTCATTCTGATGTTAAACCATTTGATTGTTTAACTTGCAAAAAAATGTTTAAAACGAAATCGGGATTAAATGTACATTATCTTACACATTTAGAAGTAAGACCATTTGAGTGTTCAACGTGCAATAAATCGTTTAAAACTAAATTAAACTTAAAAACACATTTTGTTACTCATCTTTAAATGTTCAGGGTGCAACAAGTCATTTAAAACCAACCGAGAATTAAAAAAACATGTTCGTACTCATTCAGATGTAAAACCATTTGAATGATCAACTTGCAACAAAATGTTTAAAAGAAAATCAGAATTAAAAAGTCATTTTCATTCTAATGTTAAAGTATTTGAATGCTCAACGTGCTACAAACCGTTGAAATTACAATCGTATTAGAAAAACTCATATGCTTTCTCATGCAGATGTTAGACTATTTGAATGTTCAATGCCCAACAAATTGTTTAACGCAATCGAAGCACTATAAAGACATTTCTACGGAAACACTTTTAAAAAAATCTAATTGAAAATAAATACTCGTATGTTGAACTCATCAAGGCATGTTTTTATTTTTAAATATAATTGCCTTTTATTTCATACAGCACTTCATAAATTCATCAACATAACTACTTAGAACAATTTTTCACAATCCCGCAGGATTACGGGATCGATTTATTGATGCAGGATTGGATTCCCTATGTGCTACAAACCGTTAAAAACTAATTCAGATTAAAAATATATCTCTTTCCGATTTTAAACTGTACACGTATACTGATTAACGAGGATTACTAATGCTGAATAACAAAGGGGCCCTACAGGGTGCGCGGGGTTCCCTCCCTGTATCATGGCCTTCTGCTCCTAGCGTGTCTCCTACTAAAGTCGTAAAGTGAGTTGGCAACTCCGTAGGTACTAGCCGGCTCGTTTATGAAGTGAAACGGTTCTTCGATTCCGATCATCAGGGCGGACGGACTTCTCTTTCCTTAGCTTGGCCAGCCGAGGGAAGGACATTAAGAAGAAACTGGTGCATCGCACAGCGGCCACGTGGAGCCACGGTCGGCCTTGTGATGGCCTCGCTCGCCACAGAAGAAAGGACATAGAAGCTGTCCCGCCATCAGCCTCTAGTAGCCGGCCCGGGCCCCTTCCGCGTGGTGTCATTGTACCCACTAGCTGATAATTAGATGTAAGCTTTTAGTAAGCAAGTCATTTTAATTTTATAATTGAAGGGTTTGTTTCCTGTATCAATAAATTGTCAAAAAATTAAATATATTGGTTATCATTTACACCCACGTATCCCGAAACCAGGTCAGGAACCAAAACTTTCAAAATACGGTCAGAATTAAATAATAATTTGTCTTATCATTCTGACGTCAAGTCATTTAAATGTTCAGCCTGCTCCAAACAGTTTAAAACGAAATCATATTAAAACAAAACATTTTGTTACATATTCGGATGTAAAACAATTTGAATGTTTAACGTGCTACAAAGCGTTTAAAACAAAAGCAGATTTAAAACGCCATTTGCTTTGTCTTTCTGATGTAACAACATTTGATTGTTCAACTTGCAACAAAATACCTAAAACGTTATTTCTTAAAAATATTTACTCCATTATAATAATCATAAAATTTACCTTACTTTAAATGTAAAACACATAATGGAGGAGATTAGAGTCGAGTAGGCTCTTAGAGCAGGGCACCAATCAATTATTCACCTGTTTATTATCTTAAAATAGTATGTGATGGTATGAACATCGTATTTTTTTAATCATAACTTACTAAATATGATTATACTTATTCTCTAGTACCATATTATTAACATACGAGGGGCGTTCAATACATTCTCGGTATCGATATGAAGCAGTGCAACTATGGATGAATTGTTAATTTCTTCGTTATATTGCAAGTTTCATAACAAACGGATCATCGGCCAATCGAGGGCAATAATGAAGAAAATGTGGAAAAAATAGAAAATTTTGTATTAGAGGATGCCAAAATGAAGGTAAAAAGGATAGTCAAGATTACTAGCCTATCCACTGGTACCATTGTTTCAATTTTACACGACCGCCCACACATAGTCAGTGCAAGATGGGTGCCGAGGTTCCTAACGCCACTTCAATAATCTTACCGCGCACAGAGTTGCAAAGGGTTTTAGGAACTCGGTGGTGAAAATTCTAAAGAAACTATTGACAAAATTGTTACTGGGGATGAAAACTGGGTTCATTACTATGATTTTGTGAGTAAGTAGGAGTCCATGCAGTGGCACCGAAAAGGTACAGAGCACCCAAAGATATTCAAGGTGACACAATCCGCAGAGAAGGTCATGGCTACAGTTTACTGGGATTCCCAGGGAATTTTGCTGATAGATTACAAGAAAAATGGTATCAATATCACCGAGGAATACTACTCTAGAACCCTTTATCAATTCAGGGAGGCGATCAAAGAGAAAAGGCGGGGGAAATTGGCCAGAGGGATCCTCTCCTCCCCGACAATGCACCGGTGCACAAGGCTCAAGTTCCAAAGGCTGCATTTCGTGAATGTGGTTTTGCAGAAATCAACGACCCACCGTTTAGTTCAGACCTGGCACCAAGTGATTTTTTTCTGTTCCCAAATCTAAAGAAATGCGTTCATTGGAAACGATTTGACGACGATGACTCGATAAAAGCGGCAATTTTGATAACAAACCGGAATCACATTTTTTTGAGGGCTTAAATAAATTAATTGCTAGAAGTAAGAAGTGCATAGATATTAAAACTGACTATATTGAGAATAGTGTGAGAAGAAGAATAGTGTATAGGAAAAACAATGATATTGATAGTGACAATTTTATGAGTGGCAACACTTTGGGGGCGTGATCTTACCCCCACCCTGCGGGCTTTTTGAATGTGACAGTCCCGGACAGCGATGCGAGAGTTAGACCGGACTCCACTGGAGGCAACATCTCCCGGCGCTCGGCGGCGTCCGAACGCCGGGGAGATAATCTGAAGGAAAAGATCGCGACATACGCGCCGCATGGCGTCAGATTATCGGCATTGAGGCCTGATGCTGGCCACTGCTGTCGCTGCGAAGAAGACCACGTTTCTGAAGGACCTGAGACCAGACCGCCTTTCGCTTCTATGCTCTTCTCCATCGTCCGCCTCGCACGCCCCTCCGAGGAGGATGCCAAGCCGCCTGACACGGTCTGTCGCCGTCCAGATCGATACCATTAGCCACCAGGTGCCGGCTGCCTCAGATCCGGCCAGCCTCCACGTCACCAGCATCCACGGCTCTCCCCCATCGTCCGCTTCGTACGTTGTCGCTGTTGTCCCGAGGATAGCATTACGCAGTAAAATCAAGTAAGCTGACTAATATTAGGTCCTTACATATAAAATTGGCGTTTTGCCGTACTGGCAACTTTGATCTCAAATATCTTCTCTTTGGTTAGGAATTCCAAATTCAAATTTATACAGCTATTTACCTACTCAAGTATTTGTGTTTCGAAAATTATGATTCATTTGTTTTTTCCTCAATTGTTTTTTTTTTTCCTCAGTTTACAAAATTGAAAACTTGAAATATCGCGTTATTTACGAGTACGAGTTCCACCGTGGCACCAGTGCTGCAGAAACGGCTCGAAGGATTAATGATGTGTATGGCGACGGTGCCGCAAAAGAAAACACAGTGCGTTTTTGGTTCCAACGTTTTCGTTCTGGAAATTTCGACCTGCAGAACAAGCCCCGTGGACGGCCGGAGACCAAAGTTGATAATGAAGAATTGAAGGTTATTGTGGAAGCGGATCCATCGCAAACCACGTCCGAGTTAGCTGCAGGCTGCGGTATTAGTGATAAAACTGTTTTAATCCACTTGAAGCAAATTGGGAAAGTGAAAAAGCTTGAAAGGTGGGTACCTCACGAATTGAGTGAAGCAAATCAACAAACACCCGTTGACTGCTGCGTTGCATTACTCAACCGGCACAATAATGAAGGGATTTTGAATCGAATCATTACCTGTGATGAAAAGTGGATCCTGTATGATAATCGGAAGCGCTCAACTCCTGTATGATAATCGGAAGAGCTCGAGTCGCCAGTAGCGAGTCTACCACCGGCCTGGGGTAAAGGAACATCTCTCCCTCGGCGGACGCGCGCCGGGGGGAGATAATCTTAAAAGATCGCGAAGTGTTATACCGAACGCCGGGAAGTGATTCTGGAAAAGATCGCGATATCGCCGCATGGCGTCAGTAACCATGGCGTCAGCTCATCATCATTGGGACCTGATGCTGACCACGGCTGTCTCAGCGAATGAAACCAGGCGCCGCCTCTCGCTCCTCGCCCGTCCTCGCGCCCGCCTCGCACATCCCTCGTGGTGCGGATGGAGGAGGATGCCAAGCCGCCTGACACGGTCCGTCGCCGTCCACATCGTCACCATTAGCCGCCAGGTGCCGGCTGCCTCAGATCCGGCCAGCCTCTACGTCACCCTTCATCGTCGTCTGCCTCGCCCGAGCTCCGCGGCGGGATGAAGGCAGCCCCAACTCGGCACTGCTGTCCCGAGGATAACGTTACGGATTAGTTTTAAGTCGTTCCAACGATTAGCAAGTAAGTCATCTTTAGTTTATAAGGGATCTTGTTTTTTTCTTTTGTATATTGCATGTTTAAATATAATTGTAAATAGTAAATATTGGTTTCAATCTCATATCACTATACCTCCCGGAGCAATCTCAATTAACATAATAGTAATGAGTCATTATTGAATCACATGGGCAATACGTTGTGAGGAATTGCTTCAAGATATGGAGTGAGATACGACTAATCGTCATGTTTCACCCCGTGTCGAAAGCAACTTACTAACAATGCCATGAAACATGGCTATATCAATGGGACCTGCCACACTATAAGGCTCGCGCAAGCGGGCGACCACAAGCCGCCTGCTTTCCGAAACGCTTACGAGCTTTATGGTACTAATCACAATTATCTATGCAATCATCTATGCGATTATCAAATCAACTTCGTGCGCTTTTGCTCCTGTCATCGACTGAATTTCGGGATTACGCGTATCGTCCGCAGTTTAAAAACGATAATAATTTTCAAAATTTGTATTTTTTTGTATACATTGTTTTTATTTACAGGTTTTGTAAAATTATCAAAATTAAAATAATATACAGTAAATAAATTTGTTTCAATTAACCTCAATGTTACAACAAGTTTTTCCTCTGGTGTTATAGAACACCGGAAATGTGTATCCTGCTTTTGCAGTGACTCCCTAACAGTAAATCGAATGTGTCCTGCTTCCTTTTTAAATGCCTAAAAAAAATTTGATCACATTTGCGAAGTTCTTTATATAATAGTTGAAATTCTCCATTACTATTTCTTGACATATTTATTTCATGCACCCAGCATGTTCGAATTTGTGATTTTCGAAATTTGAAATTGATAAATTCTGATAAAATTAGCTTTTTATTACTTTAGTCAGTGGCATTCTCTGTCTCGAGCTAGTTTGCAATATACGTCAAAATTTGACAGTTCAGAAATCAAACGTTATTTCATAGATAATTGGGGTTAGTACCATAAAAGAACACCGCGGCGCTAAAATCGCCAGGCGCGGGCGTTACGTTGTTAGTAAGTAGCTTGTCAGTAAGATGCTTTCCGACACGGGGCGAAACACGACGATTAGTCGTATCTCACTCCATATCTCGAAGCACTTCCTCACACGTATTGCCCAGTGTTTATTCGCTAATGTGATTATTATTCGATTTCTAAGATGCTCCGGGAGGTATAGTGATATGAGATTGAAACCAATATTTGCTATTTACACTTATATTTAAACACAAACATACAAAAACAAATAAACAAGATCACTTATAAACTAAAGATGACTTACTTCTATTCGTTGGCCAACGACTTAAAGCTACTCCGTCACTGAATTAACACTACTTGGTCTGATCTGTGAAGTCGTCGATCCAGCCGGCACGTGGCGTCCACACCACGAGGGACGTCCGAGGCGGGCGCGAGGACGGGCGAGGAGCGGTCTGGTCTCATTCGCTGAGACCGCCGTGGCCAGCATCAGGTCCCAATGATGATGAGCTGACGCCATGCGGCGATATCGCGATCTTTTTCGGATTCACTTCCCGGCGTTCGGTATAACACTTCGCGATCTTTTGGGACTATTGCCCCCGGCGCGTGGCCGGGGCAGAGACACTTCTCCTACCGAGGGCGGAGGCGGACTGGGGGCCGAGAGCTGCCCGGAACTCTGCAGGGCGGAGGGTTGGATCATCCCCTCTCAAGTGTGGCCACTCTCGAAAATTGGGCCCGGCAGTACCTAACTGCTTTGCGGTACCGGGCAGAACGCTATTATTTTTCACTCACTTATTGTTTTTAAAATGTCTTTCATAATCTTATCACTAATTAAAATTAAACTTAACTAAGATCAAACAAGCCTCCAGAGAGAAAACGCCTTTTCGGTCATGTAAAACTTGTCTAGTGCAACCTCACCTATTATGCCATGAAACATGGCTATATCTAAGAAAAACATTGGAAAAAAAAAGCTTTAAAAGAAAATTTATTGCATTGAAATTTTTGAAATTGCGCAATCCAACTAGATTTTTCGCGTATGGCGATCACTAATGGAATCCCTATCCCTATCGCTGTCCCTCCTACTCCACTTATAGGAAAGCTCGCGATTCACGCGAGGCAGCATAAAACATGTAACGGGTAGATTCGATTACGAATTGAAAAAATATTGCGGTATGTGAACAGAATTACATTCTTCATTAGCACCTCTATACATTTGATTCGACTTGCCTCCCCTCGTCATTTACACAAAAACCGTTTTTCTAAACGCTATCTATCTTATAACTAATTGCCGGGTATTTCTCTTCCGGAACTGAGAAACTCGTTTTTCTCTCATTACATGGTAGGAGATTCCATCATCCCATATCGTACCATCTCTTTCTCGCCGATCAAAGGCCATTCGGGAATTCCGTCATCCGATGCCTGGTCGGGGAGCTTCCGCTTCTTCGCACTGTCTTCGACTCTCATAGAGTACTATCTCCCTCTCGCCGATTGAAGGCCGCCCGGGAATTGCGTCATCCGGGGAACTAATCAGAAAGCCTGGAGCTATCGCTTTTTCGCACTGTCTTATCTCTACATCGTGTTCTTTCTTGCATCGCCTTACACTACTATCTAAAACAAAACTAAATTATCGACACTTAATTCGTGCGAATTGGTGGTGATATGAATCAAATTTAAAAAAAATTCAAAACAAAATCTCGTGTCGGCAAGTTTAGGATTGAACTTGTTTTTCTTAAAATTTTGAAAGCGGCAGTCTCATCGCATGTAACGTCTTCCTTTTCTCAAAAGCCAATGTTGGGATCTAGTCTGCTATGTCGCTTAGTCATCTTAATTGAATGGTTATTAAATTAAGTGTTAGACTGGTGGAAGGATAAAAATATCACATGGCACGACATACAAGTAGATTACTTTACAAATGTACATCCGATACATCCGACCCCTATTGCTTTGAACTACAAACAAGACGCTTCTTTAATACCTAATCCATTCACATACTAATTATAACTCACGGAGAACTAATTTAAATTTTCTCCCTGGATGGCTGTTTAAAATTATTATAAAAATGTAGTTGCATTCGTGAAAACTTGATATTATTACAGATATTATTGGGCGCCAGCAAATTTTTGTTACTTTGTTAAAAAAAAATGCAAAAAAATACACATATTTGTCAAAGGCTCATATTCCGAACAATAAAACGGCCGAATTCTAAAGAGCAATTAAAGGATTAAAATTTGAAATTTTAACGCACCGTTGGTCGGCCGCTAGACCCTTAATATTTACGTTGTTTGTCTAAACGTATACCTGGTCCATCCGCCGCAAGCTTATCTAGCCAGGGAACAAAAGAAATTCGGCTGGGGAATTTCCTTAAAACTTTCTTTCTTATCAGTTGACTTTACAACGGTATGAGATTATAATTTGTATTTGCTTACTCGTTTGAAATTCGAAATTCAAAATTAACCGACGTACGAGTAAATAAACAAAATGACATATCGGTTTTCACAAATGCTTACAAATAAAATATTAAATTATGAATTGGCTTCAATCTCGACATCACACCATCCCGGAACAATCAGAAAACAAATATCAACATCAGCGAATCTACAATATTTATTGCTAGCTCAGATTTTAGCATTCAACTCTTCTCTAGGTCGCGTGTTCGTCTGATCTCACTTAACCAGACAGCGTCTGAATTATTAATTATATTTAATTAACATTCAAATACGCCGAGTCCCACGCTATGGCGCCATTTGTAAGTAAGATGCTCTCCGACACGGGGCGAAACATGACGATTAGTCGTATCTCACTCCATATCTCGAAGCACTCTCTCACACGTATTGCCCAGTGTTTATTCGCTAATGTGATTATTATTCGATCTCTAAGATGCTCCGGGAGGTATAGTGATATGAGATTGAAACCAATATTTGCTATTTACACTTATATTTAAACACAAACATACAAAAACAAATACACAAGATCACTTATAAACTAAAGATGACTTACTTCTATTCGTTGGCCAACGACTTAAAACTACTCCGTCACTGAATTAACACTACTTGATCTGATCTGAGAAGTCGACGATCCAGCCGACACGTGGCGTCCACACCCCGACGGACGTCCGAGGCGGAAGAGCGAAGGAGAGCGAGGAGCGAGTGGTCTCCATCGCTGAGACAGCCGTGGTCAGCATCAGGTCCCGATGATGAGCTGACGCCATGCGGCGATATCGCGATCTCTTTTTCGGATTCACTTCCCGGCGTTCGGTATAACACTTCGCGATCTTTTGGGACTATTGTCTCCGGCGCGTGGCCGGGGCAGAGACACTTCTCCTACCGAGGGCGGAGGCGGACTGGGGCCGAGAGCTGCCCGGAACTCTGCAGGGCGGAGGGTTAGATCCCCTCTCAAGTGTGGCCACTCTCGAAAATTGGGCCCGGCAGTACTTAACTGCTTTGCGGTACTGGGCAGAACGCTATTATTTTTCACTCACTTATTGTTTATTATCACGATTAGTGTTTTAAAATGTCTTTCATAATCTTATCACTAATTAAAATTAAACTTAACTAAGATCAAACAAGCCTCCAGAGAGAAAACGCCCTTTCGGTCGTGTAAAACTTGTCTAGTGCAACCTCACCTATTATGCCATGAAACATGGCTATATCATGGTTTTAGTACCTATTTAGTGGAACAAAAGTGGTTTGTCTATGGCAAAGATCTGACATATTTTTTACTCTTTATGTTGACATATTCCTTATGATGGTCTAATAGTATCGTTTCATTTAGCCCTATATTTGAGGATCGAATATTAGTATTTTGTGCATTGCCTGTAACCATTTGGGACTTTGCTGTGTAGCAATTGGAAGTATGGAAGGCGTCACTTCTGGAACCATCGAGTGCAAGTATCCAGGACCATCGGAGAGTGCCTTGTTGTCGTGTGTTAAGTCTGAGCCCGACTCTACGGCCTGGGATACCCAAAGAGAGGCTGAAAACAGTATGGAGAAACTAAATAAAGAAGAGAATTCGAAAAATAAAACTATCGTGAAGTTTGAATCTATCAAAACGGAAACTGATTTGAAAATCGAAGATGTAGAAAATGTAGCCATAGATAATGATTCGAAGAACTTGATTGAAGTCAAGATGGAACCTTCAAATAGTGTGAAAGATTTTGAAAATCCAGATGTTTCTGTAAATCAACCAGAATTTAAAATTAATAGTGAAATTCACTCTGAGAACTTTATAAATTTCAAGATTGAGCCTTCTAGTAGTGTTGACGATTTTGAAAATGAAATAGATGTATCGTACAGCGTTCTGAAGAAAGATCCAGAAGAACTAAATGTGTCTGACTTCGAAAGTAATCGACAGTTTCACTCAGATGAAGAGGTTTATTCGTGTTCGATTTGTAACAAACAATTTAAAAGAATTGGTTATTTAAAAAAGCATATGCATGTCCATTCCGAAAACAAACCGTTCGAGTGTTCGAGTTGCAACAAAATGTTCAAAACTAAAACGTTGCTAAAAAGTCACACGCTCGTTCATTCAAACGAAAAAAAATATTCGTGTACGACATGTCACCAACAATTTGCCCTTAGTTCATCTTTTAAAGTGCATGCTCTCGTTCATTCATTGGAAAAACCATTTGAGTGTTCGACATGCAACAAAAAGTTCAAATCAAAACTGCATTTAAAAAGTCATATGGTGTCGCACAGTGTAGAGGAACCGTTTGATTGTTCCATATGTAACAAATCGTTTAAAGTAAAATCAATTTTAAAAAATCATATGCTCTCTCACTCTGATATAAAACCATTCGAATGTTCGACTTGCAAAAAATCGTTTAAAACAATAGGAATTTTGAAAAATCACTTGCTAACTCACACCGATGTAAAACCATTTGAATGTTTGACATGTAAAAAACTGTTTAAATCAAAACCAATTTTAAAAAATCACATGCTTACACATAGGGGAGAAGAACCGTTTGGGTGTACGATTTGTAACAAACGATTCAAAGTAGGTTTCTACTTAAGCTTGCATATGCTTGTTCATTCAGATGAAAAACCATTTAAATGTTCGACCTGCAATAAATGCTTTAAAATCAAAACGAAATTAAAAGGACACTCGCTCGTTCACTCTGATGTAAAACAGTTTTCATGTACTGTGTGCAATATAGGATTTGTTCGCAGAAGCTATCTTAAAAGCCATATGCTCGTTCATTCCAATGAAAAGCCGTTCAAATGTCCATCATGCGATATGTGCTTTAAAAGAAAAACAGAAGTAAAAGAACATTTGCGCATTCATTCGGTTGTAAAATCAATTTCATGTTCATCGTGTGATATAGAATATGTTGGGCATTTAAAATCTTAGTCATGTGCTTGTTTGTTATGAAGTATTTGTTTTGTTCACAGTACAACTTAGCCTTTATCTCTTCACTGCTGGAATTATCAGCTATTTAGACACTCTTTCATTTACCCAGGGTTTCCATTTCAATATACATGGCACCTCTCTTTCGTAATTCTCTTGGGCATGCTGTAGACCAATAGTCTGCAGATAAGGAGGGATGAGTTCACACTTACCCATTTCTTCACACTTACTAGGGGATTCTTTAAGAACTCTGCCATCTTGCAGGGAATCCATCTTTATGTTCCGGATGGTTATCTTCAACAGTGTCAGCACAGACTGTTTTATCTCCTAACATGACTCTGATGATGCCAATGAGAGCAATCAAACTGCTGAACATGATCACTTCGGAGATTAACTTCTTTCATATTAGTGAAAGTTGCGTTCAGAAGACAAATACTCTAGACTTTAGAGAGTATCTTGTCTTCTTAAAGTCAAACCATCTCTCATGCATTCCTGGAACCCAGCCTGCATCGCTCGGGGGCGCACTAGACTGGTCCCTTATGGGGGGAAAGAGGAAGTGAGGCAGACCTAGAGTCACCTGGAGAAGAGCCCTGCAAGCTTGGGATGATGTTAGGCATCGGGCGTGTGATAGTCAGGTGGAGAAGGTTCCTTGAGGCCCTATGCACCACGGAGGTGTGACAGGACAAAAAGAAGAAGAAGATGCTTTTGAAATTTATTTATTCAATAATTCATTTAGGTGATCACTGTTATAATGATATACGCTTGTGTAAGTTTTTATTTTGAATATATTTTTATACACTCAAATAATTTGTTTATTTATGAATCATTTATTTATTTTTATTTATTCAAAGCATGAATGGCACAATAGCTTTTACAAAATAAGTACAATAACATATAATTCACATGATTCACATAAGAACATACAAAGCAGAAGGAATTATGACAAGGAGAATATATAAATGAAATCATGACAATGTATAAAAACACAAGAATTTTATTATGATGGGACAGGTAGAATGATATATAATAATATAATAATACATAGAATTAAACTCGTAAAACATACATAATGACGGGTACACATAGAATTAAACCCACAAAACACAGAAAATGACGGGTAAACATAATAACACATATCGCACCGTGAGTGTAAAACCGAGATAAGGGCAAAAATACATTTTGGAGATATAGGAGTTTAAAGACTTCATATTGCTTGGAAAAACTGTTTTTTTCTTTAATAAACCAATGATTTTCGGTTTATAGGAATATCTGGTGTGTATTTTAAATATAAGCAAGTGTAATGACGTCAAGTGCTGGCTGTAATTAATAGTTATTCTCTAAAGCCATCTCGCCTGAGATAATGGTGAGTTTGTTTGTACTGGAATTCTTGTCCTAAATACACGTGTTTGATGAGAGATAATAATCGATATGTCATCCGATCCATCTTAATACATTATTGGTAACAGTTTTAAAATATCAATAAAAAAGGGCCGCGTACAGGGATACCAAGCAGCGAAACGTCACGCGGTCGGGCATTAGAATAAACACCAAGGAGTCGAGTACTTCTCCTTCAGATTCTCCGGGGAACCTCCCGGCAGACACAACAGCCACTGGACCTGCTACTGGTGGAGCTGACCAGGAACGAGAGGGCCAAGGAGATCTTCACGGGTCTCCTCAACCTTCGGGTGACAGTGGAGCCACTCCGAAACACCCCTCGTGTTGGGCAGTGCTATCGCTGCCAGGACCACAAGCAGCCCCGATGTGGGGAGGCCCACAGCACCAGAGAGTGCAAAAAGGAAAGGAGTGCGCCTGCCAAGTGCGCCGTAAAAAAGCACCCCCCTGTAAATACCATAGAGAAATGTCTTCTATGTAACAGAATTTTCCAAACTGTTCTGTTCTCCCACAGCCGGATCTGGGCTCCGTCCGACCTGTTGGTGTCCATGTGCGGGCGGGTCCGCAGACTCACCCCAAAGGCGCTATATATACCTTTTTTTAGTTCCACAAGCTCAAATCCGCACAGAATATTCCCGAAAAACTTTACTGACCATTTGCCTGAACCAATTCCGCCGACAGGAAAAAACAAGAAGCCCCGTAGGCGGTGTCATGTTCACAACTTCCACAAGCTCAAATCCGCACAGAATATTCCCGAAAAACTTTACTGACCATTTGCCTGAACCAATTCTGCCGACAGGAAAAAACAAGAAGCCCCGTACTGGAGCGCCGGAGGTACGTTGCAGGGACACAAACCCCAAGTGGAGGATTTGAAAATGAACTAGTCTATCAACCGACTACATTACCCATTGGGTTAGATGAACGTCTGATGACCCTCCGTCTGAACCTAGCGGAGGACACCTATGCCGCTGTGATATCAGCGTACGCCCCGACCCGGGCCAAGGAAACTTTTTACTCCCAACTGGAGACTTTAATGCAAGAGTGGGAAGAGAGGCTGAACTCTGGAAAGGAAGGAATCGGGAAGATGAATGCCAATGGCCTGACGCTGCTAACAAAATGTGCCGAGCATGACCTTGAAAAAAAAAACCGGCGAAAGACCTCATGGCAACACCCTATATCCAACATGGTTAGGAAGAGAGACCAAAAAGAGGTCATGATCACAATAGCCATGACCGGAACTGACCATCGCTGGACCCATCATAGACTAGTATGCTCTGAAATTTCCCTTCAACTAAGATCGAAGAGACTTAACAGATCAAAACTATGCAGGGCAAAATACAACATAGAGTTGCGCTGAAGGATCGATCCATGAATCAAAAATTCCATCCCCCCCAGGAGTGGACAGAGAACAGGAAACATGCCGACTGGTCTGACGAGAACGATAGTCAGATATGTCATTTACTAGATAAAAAGCGCCGAGCCTTCTGTCTGGGGAAAAATGACCCTGGTTCAGATATAAAAAAACGGGCTTATAAAACTTTGAAAAACAAAGTTCAACCAACCACCTGTAGAGTGGTGGACAAAAAAGTCAACCGAAATGGGAAGCATGGCTCGAGCCAATAATTTATAATACATGGCTTTTTCAATGAAGCCAAAGTCGACTCTGATGCTCTCACGCACCTGACACAGCGCCCAGGAGTGGCCGCAGCTACAGGAAATTATCAAAGCTGTCTCCCAACCTAAAAAGCACAAGGCTACTGGCCAAGACGGACCCGCATAGCCATCTTTTCCTTCTCATAAAACACATATGGGAAGAGGAAGTTATGACTGCGGCAACTACAGGGGTATATCACTGCCGAGCTCAGGATAATATCAAACATTCTCCCAGAAACACAATGTGGCTTTAGGCCTGCAAGAGGCACAGATGATATGATCTTCTCCTGAGACTTATCCACGCCCCCGATTCTCCAGGATCCGGACTAGAGCCCCGCCGTCCTCCAGGCTGCTGAGGAGCGGGGACAGGGCATTGCGGCCGAGAAGAAAATATTTCCCAAGCGACAAGATAAGATGTGGTGCAAGCACTGTCTCGACTATCTAAAAGAAGAGGAGGATTTATTCAGTTCTTACGCGCGGAACAAAGTCAACGGGTAAATTCTAAACTCGATGGAAAAGCGATCCCGCCTTCCTCCAGGGAGCTGCGCCCACAAGATAAGATGTGGTGCAAGCACTGTCTCGACTATCTAAAAGAAGAGGAGGATTTATTCAGTTCTTACGCGCGGAACAAAGTCAACGGGTAAATTCTAAACTCTCCAGTGAGTCCGCCATTTCTCATCACCATGTACATAGAACGTACCCACCGTTTAACCGAGGCTGTTATAGGGCGCAGCGGGCTCCCTTTCGTCTGCCTACTCATTGTCCCGGGCCAATTTCCGTGTTGACTTGGGCTGCAAGCAGTCGCCCTGGAAGACGAGAAAGGTCCGTCCCGACCGTGTCCGTGACCACAGTGCACACTCGGAGTGAGACCGTCACCACACACCGTGTGCAGTCACCGTGCCGTCACCAGTTCCGCGTTACGGATGGAGAGTTCCGTCAGTACACGGGCCCCCGCGACGAGGAGTCCCTGGTGAGCTTCGTGTCGGGGAGCAAGTGGCGCGCCCTCCCGCCGCTGCCCTGGTACCGGGACCCCTCGCAGCCACACATGGCCCTGCTCTCGCACTCCGTCCTCAAGTCGATCCACAACACTCTGGTGGAGACATATGGCCTGCCCACCTGGGGATCATACACACTGATCGCCGTTGTCCCCATCTTTATCGGAGCCCTCCTCGGCTTGATTGTGGTGTGTATGATACACAATCTCTTCCCGCCCAGGCCGCAAGCAGAGAAAACTGTTTCCATGACAGTGGACAACTGCACCCTGCACCCCGCACCCTCCATCCCCAATAATGCCAGTAACCAGACATCTGGCTCCCATCGGACCCGCTGGACAGTGGACGACTGCACCCTGCACCCCGCACCCTCCATCCCCAATAATGCCAGTAACCAGACATCTGGCTCCCATCGGACCCGCTGGACAGTGGACGACTGCACCCTGCACCCCGCACCCTCCATCCCCAATAATGCCAGTAACCAGACATCTGGCTCCCATCGGACCCGCTGGACACCTATGCCGCTGTGATATCAGCGTACGCCCCGACCCGGGCCAAGGAAACTTTTTACTCCCAACTGGAGAATTTAATGCAAGAGTGGGAAGAGAGGCTGAACTCTGGAAAGGAAGGAATCGGGAAGATGAATGCCAATGGCCTGACGCTGCTAACAAAATGTGCCGAGCATGACCTTGAAAAAAAAAACCGGCGAAAGACCTCATGGCAACACCCTATTAGTATAACACTATATTAGTTTAATTTCCAGCAAGCACTTCAATATGAATCAAAAGAATTTTTCAAATAGACATCGGAACATAAACATTTATAAAATTATGAATTCTTTTGTTTATTAAAATAACATCGTAATTCAACCATCATGGAGGCGATTCGTTATTGTGCCTTTTTAATTTTCTTCTTAATAGTATCGGCAAAATCCACCAACGGGGCGTCGGTGGCGATCACCGACACAAATTGGAGCCCAATCCTGAAAGGAGAATGGATGGTCGAATTGTAAGTACAGCTTGAATAATAAACATTTAAATCATGCCATTACCCACTTCGCCGTCCACTTCCCTTCAACTAAGATCGAAGAGACTTAACAGATCAAAACTATGCAGGGCAAAATACAACATATGGCCTGACGCTGCTAACAAATAGTGCCTTCTTTGGGCTTATTAGCATTATTATTATATCGGCAAAATCCACCAACGGGGCGTCGGTGGCGATCACCGACACAAATTGGAGCCCAATCCTGAAAGGAGAATGGATGGTCGAATTGTAAGTACAGCTTGAATAATAAACATTTAAATCATGCCATTACCCACTTCGCCGTCCACTTCCCTTCAACTAAGATCGAAGAGACTTAACAGATCAAAACTATGCAGGGCAAAATACAACATATGGCCTGACGCTGCTAACAAATAGTGCCTTCTTTTGGCTTATTAGCATTATTATTATATCGCCAAAATCCACCAACGGGGCGTCGGTGGCGATCACCGACACAAATTGGAGCCCAATCCTGAAAGGAGAATGGATGGTCGAATTGTAAGTACAGCTTGAATAATAAACATTTAAATCATGCCATCTCTTACCCACTTCGCCGTCCACTTCCCTTCAACTAAGATCGAAGAGACTTAACAGATCAAAACTATGCAGGGCAAAATACAACATATGGCCTGACGCTGCTAACAAATAGTGCCTTCTTTTGGCTTATTAGCATTATTATTATATCGGCAAAATCCACCAACGGGGCGTCGGTGGCGATCACCGACACAAATTGGAGCCCAATCCTGAAAGGAGAATGGATGGTCGAATTGTAAGTACAGCTTGAATAATAAACATTTAAATCATGCCATCTCTTACCCACTTCGCCGTCCACTTCCCTTCAACTAAGATCGAAGAGACTTAACAGATCAAAACTATGCAGGGCAAAATACAACATATGGCCTGACGCTGCTAACAAATAGTGCCTTCTTTTGGCTTATTAGCATTATTATTATATCGGCAAAATCCACCAACGGGGCGTCGGTGGCGATCACCGACACAAATTGGAGCCCAATCCTGAAAGGAGAATGGATGGTCGAATTGTAAGTACAGCTTGAATAATAAACATTTAAATCATGCCATTACCCACTTCCCTTTCAACTAAGATCGAAGAGACTTAACAGATCAAAACTATGCAGGGCAAAATACAACATATGGCCTGACGCTGCTAACAAATAGTGCCTTCTTTTGGCTTATTAGCATTATTATTATATCGCCAAAATCCACCAACGGGGCGTCGGTGGCGATCACCGACACAAATTGGAGCCCAATCCTGAAAGGAGAATGGATGGTCGAATTGTAAGTACAGCTTGAATAATAAACATTTAAATCATGCCATTACCCACTTCGCCGTCCACTTCCCTTCAACTAAGATCGAAGAGACTTAACAGATCAAAACTATGCAGGGCAAAATACAACATATGGCCTGACGCTGCTAACAAATAGTGCCTTCTTTTGGCTTATTAGCATTATTATTATATCGCCAAAATCCACCAACGGGGCGTCGGTGGCGATCACCGACACAAATTGGAGCCCAATCCTGAAAGGAGAATGGATGGTCGAATTGTAAGTACAGCTTGAATAATAAACATTTAAATCATGCCATCTCTTACCCACTTCGCCGTCCACTTCCCTTCAACTAAGATTTAAGAGACTTAACAGATCAAAACTATGCAGGGCAAAATACAACATATGGCCTGACGCTGCTAACAAATAGTGCCTTCTTTTGGCTTATTAGCATTATTATTATATCGGCAAAATCCACCAACGGGGCGTCGGTGGCGATCACCGACACAAATTGGAGCCCAATCCTGAAAGGAGAATGAATGGTCGAATTGTAAGTACAGCTTGAATAATAAACATTTAAATCATGCCATTACCCACTTCGCCGTCCACTTCCCTTCAACTAAGATCGAAGAGACTTAACAGATCAAAACTATGCAGGGCAAAATACAACATATGGCCTGACGCT